>JAODTR010005149.1:0-11583 GCA_025399935.1 Amblyopsis rosae | reverse complement strand
ATAGTAATTTACCATATTAACTATGTCTAGACTGTATTTCTGATTAATTTAATGTTATCTTCATTGAAGAAAACTGCGCTTTTCTTTCAAAAATTAGGAAATTTCTAAGTGACCCCAAACTTTTGAACGGTAGTGTATATATATAAAAAACTATTTGTACAGCACCTTTCATACAAAATGTGCAACTCAACGTGCTTTACAGTTATAAACATTTGAACATAGGATGAAGGGAACATATTAAATTAAACAAGAAAAAATAAGAACAAAACTAGGTAAAAACTATAGAATTAATAAAAACCATTATTGTCTGGGTTTCCACCCAATTTCTTTAGAGGGCCTTATCCCTTTGGGTATTTCACCCCCTCTTAGCTAGCCAATTTAGCAGTCTAACATTGGGCTGCATATCGACCATAATAGCATTGGCCTCATGATTCCAATATAATGTTTGAAAGACAATGGTTGAATACTCTATTATATATTCTCAGTACATGACAATTGTATATTACACCACTACCGTACTGGCTACCGTACACTAGAAGCTAGACTACCCGGAACGGTACCGTCCTTTTTTGTTACATTACGTAGGGCTGTTACTGAAACAGTAGTACCGTACTGGGGATATTCTTATGGTACCGTACGTATAGCTGTGTATGTAACTTATTTTCTCTGCCAAAAAAGGTCTACATGGCTTAGTTTCGACACATCCAAATAAGAATAAGTTGTTTACCTGTTCAGTAGAAAAAATATCCAGTTGGTAATCCCTTCTCCCTCGAGTAAGGTCCCGCCATTGCTGAACAATTACAATTTACAGCAGCCTACATTACAGCTACATTACACATTTCGTCATTATTTTCTGCTTCATGGTTATTTGTTACATTAGTTGCTCTATGCAAATTATGCAATTGTAGTTAGTAATTGTAGTGTGGATCAGATATAGCGATGCGACAACTGAAACTTGTAGCCAGATGTGTATGCGTTCATGTGATTGACAGGCAAGGCAGATTCACTGGACAAATCAGGAGAAGAGAATCCGGGGTCGCTGGTAAAATATATATCTTTTATCGTTTATAGAGGCGGGAGCTGTTAACCAGGGCAGAGACTCTCACTGAGCACTTCACTCACTGATAGCTGATGGACGTCTATGACATTTTTATGAAAGTATAGCAAAAGTATAACTAAGTATTTTTACATAACTTCTCCAGGCCTGGAAATTGCCATTTTCAAATTCCATAACTTTTCCATGGTTTTCATGACCGTAAGAACTAGGGCTCAAACGATTTATCAACACTCGATTAACTTTTACAAAAGATTCTCGATGCAAAATACTTTCATCGAAGCTTTGTTTAATGTATATATTAACTGTGCAATGTGTTTCTGTTTAGGCCTGTGGACATGACATTAAGAAAGCATAGAGATGTGCATATTAATGTATAAAACATATGTCTGATTTAAACTTGTCAAAGTAGACATGCTACACAGATAATTCAGATAATTTTAACATCAAAGTAATGACCTAATTCAGATTTACCAACATGTTAAAAGGCGATGAGAAGTGTCTCATACTTTTTGAAGTTGGAAGCGGTCATTAAGTCAGTGTCCATTCCTCATTTTATAATCCTTCAAAGAGTCCACGATGGACCGTCCACCGATTAAGAATAAAACAAATTATTCCAAGTGAATGTTCTCTTGTGGAGCAGATAGCTCAAATCGTTTGTCAAATTAAGACTTTTAACTGACGAATAGGTCTACTCATTGTGCCTAGATCTTTCCTTTCATTACCTGGCTACAAAATATAATTGTTAGCTGAACGAACAAGAGTGAAAACTATGTCAAATAGTCTAGTGATTAAACCAATAGTCTCTTGATTGAAGTTTTGTATTTTGATAAAATTATCCACAGAAAATGAAATGCAGGGTCAATATGTGAACCCTAAGCCATTCATGTTATTATATACAGTGCATGACAGCCTCTCTCATGCGCACACACTCACCACACAGCAATGCACAAAATACCACAGAATGCAAAAATATCAAGTAGTGTAGTTAGCAATTTGAGTATAAAATGCATCAATCCAATGCAGCAGTTATGGATATATTAAGTTTAGTTTTGATAGCTAGAACTGTTTGTAGCCTACTTGAATCTCCCAACAGTCCTAATTGCAATTAAATGCACTAAATTGGTTTAGTTTTGACATATATATTGTATACAGTTTAGGCAATACAAATTTAGATGTTTTTGTTGTTCATTATATGATTATATTAGATTAGATTCATTGATGAATCGTTGAAATAATCGGTAGATTATTCGATTACTAAAATAATAGATAGCTGCCCTAGTACGAACCCTGTATTAGTGTTCTATTGGGAGTCAAGACGTGGCACTTGTTTTTCAGTCAGCAAAAACGTCTTAAAATACTATTGTGTCAGCACAGATTGTTTCCTATGATACATGTTGGTGTAACTAAGATTCGCTGGAAAGAAATATTTTTATATGCTTATTTCAAAACGTTTAACTTAATGTGTTCTAATTCAGGCGCATAGACAAGCCTTGGAACTTCCACTTTTGCCGCTTAATAATATAATACTATATTAGAATATGTTAAAGCTACGCCATAGCTACGCTGGCTCACATGACCGCAGTAGTGTACTTGACTGACATGTAAACATTTCCACAAAATGCATGTTACTATCAGAGAGAAGTTCTTATACGAGCTAAAATACTTTTCTGAATGTAGATCGTTTTAGTTTAACCCCCATTTTAACTCCCAAGTAAGACGTATAATGTAGCTTTAGTCTGTGGCACCAAAATGAGGTACCAAAATGTATATTATAATTTGGTCCGGTAGATACCGATCCTATTGGCACTGGGTTTTGGTGCCCAACCCTAGCCAAGATGTTACACTAATCTCTAAATGCAATTACTCTTAACAGTACATCTAGTTTCACTATGACACCTATCTATAGTACAGACAGGCAAATATTCATTTCAGAAACTGATAAAAAGCATGATTACTGATACCTGGTTTTACTTAAGAGAAGCTTCTATAACAAAAGAAAACAGTGTGGAGAGGCTGGCTGGAGAAAAGCTTACCTCTCCCATGTACTCCATGACAAATGTGTTCTTCTTAATATGCTGCAGTGTGCGAACGCCCCATCCACGGCCATTATCTGTCTTAAAGATGCAAAGATCAAACTGAATTCCTTTCTGCACAACACGGTTGGGGCAATCTGGACTACAAGAGCACCGTGAATTACACTCATAGATGGGCTCACCCGCCCGGACTCGAACCTGGCCCTGGTTATTGTAGGCAATTTGATGCAAAGATGCCCCAGGACAACACCCATTCACTGGCTTATCAAAACAGTCCTTGCACTCACAACCCACTGTCATCTTGTTCAAAACAATTCCCGGGCCTAACTTGTAGTTGTTGATGTACGTGAAATCCCTTGGCGGACCCTCAAGGTCCACATCGTTCAGGACTAGGATGCGGCCTGGGTGGATGCGAGACATATTCAAGTGGGCCTCCCATCGCTGGAGGTGTTGGCGGGTTTTGGCTTTCTGGACCAGGACAGAAGAGACTTCCTTGTCCAACCTTTTAGGGATGGTACGTCGGTTGTGGCGCTGTAACTCTCTGTACATGTCCAGGTGAAACTGCTTCATTATTTTAGTGCATTTGAGATTCTTCTTAGGCTCCCATGTGTTGTCTGTCTCTGGGTAGCCTTTCCATTTGACCAGGTAGAATTCATCTTCCTAAAATGAATTCATTCAGAAAATGGAGAACAAATTTTATTAGACAACTAATGGAGAAGGAAAAAAAAAAGGAAATATTTTAGTTATGAAAATATTTCCTTTCAAACAATGCTTTCTAATTAATAAACGTGCTAAACTTAAAAAGTGCATGTTAGATGCAGTAACACCAGACAATGCAACCCCGATGTATGTTTTATTACAGCATCCTATTACTTTAATGTCTCCAATAAATGTATATCCAGCTGTGTGGGCCTGCATAGCACAAGTGGGGCACAGACCAGCGGATGGCACAAAACAGACCTGCGAAGAAATTATATATTCTGTATAATATCTAGTATTAGGGCTAGTCACAATACTTTGAGATTCAAAGCTCTGTTAGTAGTAATTAATAGCAAATACACAACGCTTCTGGGGCATGCGCGTGGGGGTGACAATCCGTTAACCCTCTGAACCCTAAGGGTCTATTGGCGTTTTTCACTGCTTTCATATGATGGCTTCAAAAAGAATTTCTGTAATAGCAATCAAGTGTGTCATGTCTCAGGATAATATCACAAAATATGAGGAACCGTTTGTAAAATGAAAAACGCCTATTATTTTGTGTTTTTTATTTTGTAAAGTATGGTAAAATCGTGTAGTTTTGTTTGAAACACATTGATTGTTCCATGCCTTGATTCACTTTCAAACTCAAATGCGCTCTTATTTATAAGCCATGAGTTTCATGTATGCTTTTATCTATTTCTATATTTTTTAAATTTCCATCTTTTTGGTACCAAGCAATATACAAAGTATTTCTTTGCATTTAGGCGAGATATTTTAGAGGGAGCTTTGTCATTGTCTTGTGCAGCCTGTTATGCCAAATAACACATGCCATATACTGATCTCTTCAGCAGTGTCTGGATTATGAGGAAAATAACCTTGAGTTTCTATATTTTACCGTTCTGAAGATATGGTCCGGAGAGGTAGCATTGCTATTGGTCTTGCACAGCTGCTGTTATGCTGACGAACAAGCCATATACCGATCTCTTCAGCGGAATGTCTGGAGAAAACGTTTGTTTCTAGCGTTTACCATACTGAAGATATGTTTAAAATATAAACCTATGCCGTTTTCAGCACAATTTTTAGAGTGAACTTTAGAGACAATTTAGCAGTGGCTGTACAACACAATGGCAATGTCAAATAACAAATCATATACTGATCTCTTCGGCAGAATGTCTTCGGCAGAATGTTTGTTTCTACATTTACCGTTCTGAGGATATGATGTGAAACATCAACCTATGCAAAATCCACACCAGTGCGGATATTGGGTTAAGTTTAGAGGGTTAAACCCATGCAGGCTGTCAGGACTAGGCTTTTAAGATATGCACAGCTACTACGTTTAGTGTGAAATCATTATACACATTTTTGGAAAGCTAAGATTGTGATTTCATTGATACAAAACTATTTCAAGATACAATTGCAACAGCCGCAGCTATAATCAAAAACAGTCCAGGTCCAGAAACAAATCTAGTAAATGTTGTAGTCTAAAACAAATTTTTAAATCATGTGCAATTCTCTCTTTGCTGCATTCCCACACAAGGGTGTGCGCCCTATGTTGCTATGCGAGCATGAACATAGCAACCATCTAGTACCTGCAGCTGCTTCTGTACTGACCGCATGGTCTGGATGGCCAGTAAAGTAAAAGGTAGAGCAGAGAATGAGATGATCATAAAAACAGTCCCCAGAGAAGCAGCAACATTCTGCAAAATGTTCACAAAGGACCTGGGGCTAGGGCTGGGCGATATAGCCTAAAATTCAATATCCATTATTTTCAGTATAATGGGCGATAACGATAATCGTTTTTTTTCATAACATTACTCAGAAGCGGTTTTGTTTATTAAAACAATATACCATACTGTAGACTATGCCCTACAGTATGTGCAATATCTACCAATAACTTAAGTTAACTACTAACTAAATAAAGCCGGTAGGCGGTGATTGGATAAACATCTACATTAATATATTTCAACAAATACTGAGTGGGTATGTCTGTTGTTATAGTATGATATGAGAATTATGCAGCAGTACTAGTGCTGGGACGATTAGTAACCGGTTACGTAAATACAGCGATTTGCCAAAAGTACCTTCGACTTGGCAATATACCTAGAACTGCAACGGCAAAAGAAAAAAAAAAGAAAAAAAAAAACTGTTCTATTTTTTGCCGTTCTGCCGTCCCGCTTCTAGAAGCAGAGCGGGAAGCCTTTTTTGAATGGCTTGCAATGACCGCCTCCACTTTCCCGCGACGCCATTGCTGCTCATGTGTGAATGCACCCTAAAGCCTCACCAAAAACTGATCCAAGACAATTAGTGGAGCCATTTTCGTTTCGTGCCCATTGTACACCACATGTGCAAACACAAAGCATGCAGCTCCGTTGATCTGGCATGTTTGAGCGCCGTCACTCTCTTCCTTGTTAAAAGCAGTGTATGCTAGAACACCAGCGGACGCTTCCTTTTAGAGATGCACTGATTGACCAGATACCAATCGGAACCGGCCGTTTTTTGCTCCAAACCCGCGATCGGCTATCGGCCGGTTTTTCAAAACATTTCGGCCGGTCTGTGTTCCGGTAGCCTTCTTAAACATTTCTTCTTGGTGTGGGAATTAAAATGTGTGTCCAAAGAAGATGTCAATTCATAGGTAAGCTACTAGCTACTAGTAAATTTATTTTTATAAAGAGAATACACACTTTGAGTTTCAATATCTAGCAAGTAAAACAGAGCAAAACATGTTTTGCATAGTAGCCTATTCATCTCACTGAAAAAAAAATATCTTCACCGTACCGCGACAGTCATGTCTCTGTTTGGATGACTTGCAGGTGGCGACGCAGGGTGTAGATTATTCTACTGGTGGCGACAGTTCTATTACCCGTGGCTCGAAGATTAAAAGATTTGGGCAGTTAAGTTAAACTATATCTTTCCGTGTTTCCTGGCTGCTCCCTGCACCATCCTGTTAAACGGACGCTGCCTTTTAAAAATGTATACACATGACAAATGAGCGTTGGCGGTTAAGGGACAGTCTGCAAATTCCTATGACGGCGAGTGCTGGCTTAAAACGTGAGTACATTTAAAATCTGCATCTAAATGACCGAGCTGTACAATAAAATCGGAATCAGTTAAAATCGGAACCGGCCGGTCAGGCTTGACACAAACCGGTAATCGGTCAGGAAAAATGCAAGCTGTGCATCCCTACTTCCTTTTCCGTCTCGCACATTTATAGACTATAAGCAATATAGCGTAATGATTAAAAATGTTGCTTTGTTTTTACCCCCACTGCCCCCCTGCTCTACAATCTCATCTGACAGCATCAGCTTGTAGGCTTCGTGTTGGAAGTGGAACCACATTTGGAACATGAACCCAGATGGTTCTTGTGTACAGGGATTTCATAACAATGTGCAACTGAACATATTTGAGATGCGAACATAGTGGCTAGAAGTCACTCGCACAAAGTCAAAGTTTGCACACCAAAAGCCCAGCGAGCTGACTGCTGCGCCAATCAGTGACAAATGTATAGCTTATCAAAATAACAGAAATTAGTTTAAGTCATATCACAGTTATCGAAAAAGTTTTATATCGCAATATATATTGATATTGAATTATTATCCAGCCTTATTTATAGAGCACCTTTCACTAACACAGGTAACAAAGTGCTTTGTTGGCCTATTATTTACAGGGAAATTGATATGTAGAAAGATTGAGGTGCTCCCCACCGAGGTTGCGTGCAGGCCTATTGTTTGGAGAACCTCGCTCACTCAGAGGCATATTGAAAGAAGTCAAGTCAGTTTATTTATAAAGAACATTTATAAACAGCAAATGCTGACCAAAGTGCTGTACACAATGCAAAGAAAGAAAGAAAATTGAACGACATCATATTTGTCTGCAGCAGTCAACAGCTCTACACAGAGCAGTTTTAAAGTGAAAATAAAGATCCCAATATAAATCTCTATGCCAAAAGCATTGTTGTGACAATACTTTTCGCAAAAGAAAAATAGAAGTTGCGAAAATGTTAAAACCGGTTTAAAAAGGAGTCACTAGATATGGAAAGATCTTGCAAAAAGTGTCCCATAAAAATCACAAACGATAATATAATTACTGTACATAAACACACTGAAACTAACAAGGCCAACATTAAAGTGCAAATACAATTAAACGACTTATATAAAATTAAATTTAACACAAATCGTAGACTAAACCAGGGATTCTCGGCAAAGGGGCGGAGCAGACTTTTTAGAGCGATGCGTTTACTACAGTAATTTGCCCAGGAATTTTCCGCTAGCTAAAAAGAAAACTACCTTAACCTTTTCAATAAAGCATATTTATTTACTCATTTACTTACTTATCACACAAATTGTGAAATTAAAGCATGCACTTGCTGATATATTTATTTGGGCGGGGGAAATAAATATTTTTGGCCTGGCGATGTCCCTGTGATGTACATTTTAGACTTAATCTGGGAAAGGGCTTTATTCCTCTCACCATCGGACGTCGCTGATATGCATGTCTTAAGAAGTTTGTGTCAGCTCTACACACAGGTGAGAGGATCCGTAGAACTGAACATCTTTTTCCACATTTCCTTTTTCTATAAATCCAGACATTTATGGTATAGATTCTCACATTTCAGCCCAGGTAACGCAACTTTTTTGTGCATAGCAACCTTTATAAATGAGTTCGCAAACACCCAGTATTTCATGCAAAGTAGCCTTAACCTAGCTAATAATAGTGACAGTTTGCACATCTTCCTGGATAGGGTAGGGTACCGAACTCAGTACTTTTTAGAGTACCGACCGAATTACGCCGGTACTACCAATCTGTACCAGATTTCGGTACCTTAGATCGCATAGAGAAACACGATTTATTATCCTTGCACAGCCTGCAGTTTGTTCAATGTTCAACACAATCACATGTATGGCGAGCCAAAAGCAATCCACAGGTTTACCTTTTTTTCTGTACTTTACTCCCATTTTTGTTCATAGAGAGTTACATGTATCTGCCGCGAAAATCAATTTTCGCTGTGCTGTCCTCTTTCGAGTCTTCATGTTCAAGGGCTTAATACATTTTTACTTTACCGCGTTGTGCATCTATTTAGCATTCTGGAAGTGAAGTGTAATATGCGCATTCCCATCAAGGGATAAGATAAGATACAAGATAGATATAAGCTATAGATAAGATATACTTTATTAATCCCCTAGGGGAAATTAATTCTCTGCATTTAACTCATCCCTCAAGTGGAGCAGAACAGGAGGGGACCCAATCCACGGCGGGGAACCAATCGAGGGCACAACAACGCCTCCAGCTCTTGACAAAACATGTCAGGTGTTTGTGTCAAGTCAAAGTCAAATAGTTTTTATTATTGTTTTCATATACAGTTAGTACAGTACACAGTAAAACGAGACAACGTTCTTCCAGGACCATGGTGCTACATAAAACAACATAGGACAAACACAGAACCACGAGACTACACAGACTACACAACATAAAATATCTATATGAAGTGCACGTGCAAAAACGTGTGCAAAAAGTACGGGACAGTACAAAACAATTGTTTAACAGTGAACAGGACAATGGGCACAGTGAGAGCGCAGTGCCGACCAGTACACAGTAGTGCAAAAGATTACAGTTACTAAAAATACCAAATGTAAACATACTATGAGATAGTGTTTTATGGACATAGCAGTTATTGAGGCAGCAGACAGTTATAAAGTGACAGTTAATAAGTGCAACTCAGGACACAAGTGTGTGCGTCAAACTAGCTATTTAAACCCTGGGTCAGACGTGCGCGCATAACTTCTAAATCTTATAAATCGCAGCCTTTGCTGTTAGAAAATTGCGTTTTATAATATCGCGTTATATCGCAAATGCAATTAATCGTTCAGTCCTATTTTACATATAAAGATAAAGTCTACGCCAACCAGTGTTAGGATAGCCTACTGTACTGCGCGTGTGTGGGTGGCACCATGAGAATTTGTATTTCTAAGATGCTGGTGCACTTAGTGTGACATCTAGTGGCAGAAAGTCATATTTGTAAAGAATGCAGACATCTCTACCCCTCCACGGATACAGGCTTTGCTCTCTGGGTCTGACAGGTCCCTGTCTGATGGAAAACAAGTCCGTCCTAGGATGGAGGGGAAATGCCCCCTATAGCCCTAAAGGGAACACATCACCAGGAAAGCCATCTCGTATTTATCACCCAAATATCCGGCCAATATTCTCAGTTTTAAAGGGTTAAGTCCCTACAGTATCATACCGAAGGTGCAGGAGCCCTAATGCTTTTGTTCTCATCATAATCATCATCATCATTATTATTCTCCGCTAAGTGTTTGGCCAGCCAAAACTGTAAGGCCCAGAAACACCAATCTTCACCACATGACCACAAATTGGCCCCACTACTCAGAGCCCCAAATTCAAGGTACTGCGCATATAGGTGCCGCTATATCAATCACTTTTGCCTTTTGACAACATTTCTACAAAATGGCTAGGCCCATTTTCAAAAAGTCTTCTGCATATTTTCTTCACTGGTTCTCTGCTGTAGAAATATCTCCTTTTCACAATATTTCCAAAAAACTGAATGCCAATTCAAAATGAACTAGTCCGAGACCGCTCATCAAAATCTCACAAAATTTGGTAGACATCTAGAGACCATGGTAACAGGGTATTCACAGAATTTTGATTTAACACTTCGTTCCAAAGATACGACTAAATCAACTTTGACAGATTTGCCCATAATTACTCATTGACCTATATCTTCTGATTCCATGGTCCTAACATAACGAAACTTTACATGCACATTTTCTTTGAAAATCTTTAGACGATACCCAAATTTTGTAATATTTCGCCCATAGGGGGCACTACAATTGCGACTTGATTATATCTCAAGGACCTTTATAGATATAACATTCTTAGTTCAGTTATACCTTTGGCCATTTGCATATATTTCCTATAGTGCAAATTCGCTGGCTCATTGATATTGCCGATAAACAGCTAATCGAAGTTCAAAATCATGCAAGTTCCGCTGTCAACGTCAAATTGACATGAAATTTGGTACATAGATATATGATGTCACAAAGAAGGGTGGTATAAAACATTGGGACAAATAGCAATGTTTACAACATACACTTACATTTTAGCCCATGTCAAAAAGTACTGGCCCAAATTTAAAATGTCTTTTTCTTAGGTGTTCTTAAGGTACTTTTATCAAGTTTCATTATAATTTTGACTTTTTACAAGTCACATCTCCTGCATTTTCACAATGTATGAAAAACCTACTTTGATCAACTAGTCCTAGACTGCTACTCAGATTCAAATGAAAATTTGATTATAGCATCTACAGACCAGGCTGATCTTAAGTTGTTCAAAGAATTTTGATATCTTAAACCGTTTTGTTTATTTACTCACGAAATTAAAGTGCCCTAAATGATTCACTCTGAATGTCTGATCATCTTAATTAGTATACAAATGTATGGCATCATAATTGTTAAGAGTCTCATCAAAACAATTCACAAATTACCTATAATAATCATATATTATCTTTCACTGTGAAACACTATGAAATTCAATGTCTTTTTAGGACAAAACAAATGTGTACATAGAACAGTTTCCATGGCTCAGCGGGTAAAATTAAATACACAAGCAATACACAAGGTAGTTGGTTCGAATCCAGCTGTGTCAGTTTGTAATCCAACAACCTCAGAGTCTCCATCCATCCATCCTTCATCCATCCATCCTCATTCGCTTATCCAGAGTTGGGTCGCGGGGGCAGCAGCTCCAGCAGGGGACCCCAAACTTCCCTTTCCCGAGCCACATTGG
>JAODTR010005148.1:0-11583 GCA_025399935.1 Amblyopsis rosae | reverse complement strand
TAACTGTAAAGCACGTTGAGTTGCACATTGTGTATGAAAGGTGCTATACAAATAAAGTTTATTATTATTATTATTTAACTTTTATTTCGCACGATTTTTATCAACTCAACAAAACGTTTCCTTTCTAAAATGTTTTTAATAATAATTTCCACCCACAAATGCAATATAATTTCTATATGCTTTCAGTTGTGCTGTTGCAGAAGCACATGCTGACCCATTACAACCCTACCTCCACAGGATACGCCTCCCAGGAGTTCGGCGCCGACCCCCACAATCGTCCGCCCGGGCTCTCTCCCGCTCCACTTTGGCTTTGATGCTCTCCACCCTACCATGCCTTCGCCCACCTCCGTCATCACACAGGCACCGCCCTCCAATCGCACACTGTGGTGAGCATAGATGGGATGCCTCCCTAAAGGTGGAGTCAGGGATGTTTGGACAAAGATTGTTGATGTTTTGAACACGATCGAAACGTATGTACATCCGTCCCTTTAATGCTATAGGGCAAAGGTCAAGGAACCCAAAACACGGCACAGGGACCCCCTATCACCATCCATCTCCATCCATCTATCTTATCCCGCTTGTCCGGAGTCGGGTCGCGAGGGCAGCAGCTCCAGCAGGGGACCCCAAACCTCCCTTTCCCGAGCCACATTAACAAGCTCTGACTGGGGGATCCCAAGACGTTCCCAGGCCAGTGTGGAGATATAATCTCTCCACCTAGTCCTGGGTCTTCCCCAAGGCCTCCTCCCAGCCGAACGAGCCTGGAACACCTCCCAATCCCCCTAAACCCCTAAACCCCTATCACACAAAGTATAAAAGTAGACCACCAACTAAGCCATTAAAATAATGTGTGGAAAGATGTTATTGAAATATAATTTTTTCAGCATACTCAGAACGGGCAGCTAGTGGGCCGTGCGGAGATAATTAGCTGAATTAGACCAAAAGTGTATTAGCTTACAATAGCTGACTCCACCCTTTTTAAGTCTTCATATTGGCCTCACATTTCTCTTTTCCTACTACAATGGGACCGTCGCTTGCCGTCCTTCAGTGCCATCTGTTGCCGTGGATTTTGTGCTGCCATTTTTTAAAATGTTCGTGATTGCCTTGTCTGCCCCACCTGTGCAGCTCGCCGACCAGTCACTACCCTATGATGATGCTTGCTAATGGCCAGGCCGTGCCTGTCCTCCCGGGCCCGGTACACATGCCCTCGGTCATCAACGTAAGTCCCTCTGACATGCTACATCAGTAGTTTATAGTCCCTCTGACATTTAACATCAGTAGTTTATAGTCCGTCTGACATCCTACATCATTAGTTTATAATCCCTCTGACATCCTACATCAGTAGTTTATAGTCCCTCTGACATCCTACATCAGTAGTTTATAGTCCCTCTGACATCCTATATCATTAGTTTATAGTCCCTCTGACATGCTACATCAGTAGTTTATAGTCCCTCTGACATGCTAAATCAGTAGTTTATAGTCCCTCTGACATGCTACATCAGTAGTTTATAGTCCCTCTGACATCCTACATCAGTAGTTTATAGTCCCTCTAACATGCTACATCATGCACTTACAGGGAGTTTATTAAATAACTTGTATTCATTATCTGGTACAGCTGGCGCGGCCTATGTGCATGGTGCCCAACATTCCTGGGATACCTGGCCCTCCACTAGGGGGCAGTAGCAGCGGATCCAACTCTCCCTCCAGCTACACCATCCACTCTGAGGCAAAGATGGTCAGCACTTGATTAGCCTTCTTCCTGACTGTCTACTCTTATCTCTCTGAATCCCTCCTCAGCACCTTACTTGGCATACGACCGTTTCTTTATGACTACAAATGGGTCTAGGGTTAACTTCGGATATGTAACCCCTACATGTGCCGTCATACATAAGGTTAATGTCTTTCGCTGCAAACGACTTGCAGAACCACTGCCTAGTGTCCAGTGGGTCAACATGCACTGCCATGTAGCTGAGGATTTTGTTTGGTATCACAGGGTTGAACAATGTTTGTATTTCCACTCTTTCACAATGAATTTAGAATAGTTTAAGCAGAATGGCAGTATTTTTTTATATAGCAGTACATTCTATACATGTCTTGTTGTCTTGTTTACTATTAAAATGTACAATGTTCTACCATTTGTAGACTCTTAAGGAACTGTGGGAATGTGCAGTCTGAGTCATGCCTAAAACTTTAACCACACTACCCATTTGAATTAGTCTGCAATATTTAACATTTGTGTTTGTATTAATTGAGCATAGCTTAGCCTAGACAGACCAGCCGATCGCCCCTTTACATGGCGCATTGGCCGAATAATAAGGTGCCTCATTTAAGATGGCTAAGGCTGCCCTTTCCTGCCACTTCCCCTGCAAGCCCCATTGCAACCCACTACCTTTTCTTTTATGCTTAATCGATGTCTGTTTTCATTGATGCTTGCTCTGTTTTGTACCTTTTACGCTGCGCTCCCTGCTAGGGATGGCACTGATACGATACTGAGTTCGGAAATCGATCCGATACTGACTTAAATAGCTAGATCAGTATCGGTGACAATTGGACAGTTGTAACCGATCCATGGGGCTGATCCAAGTAAATTAATTTACACGCTTAGGTCTACTGTCAAGCATCAGCCATGTCTAACCTACCCAGGCCAGACTATCAGCAGCAGGTTTATAAAATACAGCCAAGTCCTAAAATAGAGATTGGCTGTCATTTACTTCGCAACTCAACGTAAAACTTAATTTAACACTGGAATCGGATCGGTACGCTGCATCGGCCGATACCCAAAGTGACGGTATCTGTATCGGTATCGGGACTGAAAAAACTGGATCGTGCCATCCCTACTCACTGCCTTGGGCTCTCCATGTACGCATTTGGAAGGGCAGGGGCCTCCCAGAACGGAGCCACACGGCCACATAAAAATACTTAAGTTTGACTAACAGCGGTCCTGACTTTTCTCGCCGATGCCGGTGTTGTTCCCGTGCAGCGTCTGAAGGCGGCGCTGTCTCAGCAGAGTCCGTCGGGCCACAGCATGGTCGGCATGGCGATGGGCGGCAGCCCCATGGTGCCCCAGAGAGCGGAGCAGAGCCAGCTGCTCGTGCAGCATCCAGACGCCCCGTCCCCCGCACAGCCTCAGGTACGGCCAGCAGCACGCACAGTTCCACCCTGGGTGTTGAGCCCTTTTGGACTACTGCACAGCAAATGAGGGCAACCCTATAAGGGGAAGTCATGCTGGTCACAGGATTATTCTAAGATAAGAGACAATTTATTTGATGTTGTTTTTTTTAAGAAAGCCTTTTAATGGTGTTGGAATTGTTTATGTAGCTGTGTCTTGACGTGTTCTAGGTTCCGGTGTTAAAGTGGCTCTGTGCTGCACGTGCGCGTGTGTGTGTGTGTGTGTGTGTGTGTGCGTGTGAGTGTTGTAACCCAAGCTCACCTGCTGATTGTTTTAGTAGTTGGGCCGTTGCGTGTGCATGTTGGGTTGTGTGCAGTGTGCATTTTGGTGCATGTTGGGTTGTGTGCAGTGTGCATGTTGGTGCATGTTGGGTTGTGTGTGTGTGTGTGTGTGTGTGCGTGCGCGTGCGCATGTTGGTGTGTGTGTGCATGCGTGCACGCTTGTGGAGGTTAGTGTGACATCTAGTGGCACCACGTCACACAGGGCCACCTGAAGGAAGGCAGGCGCGCGTGGTCTCAGCAGCCTTCAGTGGAGTTGGAGGGAGCGCTGAGAGGATGACTGACGGGCCTTAACTTAGAAAGACACTATGAGTCACGCTTCCTCTTTTGGCCATCCCTCACCCCCTCCCTCCCCTCCCTCCCTCCCCTCCAGGTGTCCCCGGCTCAGCCCACAGGCGGCCGGAGGCGGCGTACGACGGAGGACGACCCGGACGAGCGTAGGCAGCGCTTCCTGGAGAGGAACCGCGCGGCGGCATCGCGCTGCAGGCAGAAGCGCAAGCTGTGGGTCAACTCCCTGGAGAAGAAGGCCGAGGAGCTGAACAGCATGAACGTCTCTCTGGCGGTGTGTGGGTGTTGGTGTGTGTTGGTGTGTGCTCGTGTGAGTGTGTAGTGATTGTGGTGCTTGGGTGTGTGTGTCTGAGCGAGCATGTGTGTGGGGTGTTCAGCCCCACACACATGTTATAGTATCGCGATTTTACTGTGCACGATACTATATCGATTCTCTGCATCACGGTATCGATTTAAAAATAAATGCATGTTTTTTTTTTGTTTTTTTTTTTCTTCTCAATTTATTTGTAAAAGTGACCATGTACAAAATACATTATCTCTCAAAAGAGAGGAAAGATGCTTGTTATCAGATTTAGCTTAAAGTTTATTTCCATATGCAGCCCAGAGCAAGATTACATAAGTGTTTATTTTCTGCAGCGGTGCAACACATTAGCATTGTTATGACAGTTTTCCAGATATTAGATATCACAATATGTCGAATCGTGGCCACTGTATGGTGAAACTTATCATTTCACCAGATTCTTGCCAGTACACAACCCTAATGAATAATAGTGATAACAATGTGTGGACCGAATAGCCACTCTTCATGCTGAACTGCATCTCACTATACTAACCGCATTAGTAGGACTTTCTCAACACTGCATTGTCACACTGATGTGGTGATAATACTACTTCCTGTCCTCAACAGAATGAGGTTTCGCTCTTGCGCAATGAGGTGGCTCATCTGAAGCAGCTGCTGTTGGCCCACAAGGACTGTCCTGTCACCACCCTGCAGAAGAAGACTGCCTACCTTGGTGAGCATACCTAGGTGTCGCTGTGTTACCTCCTGAGTCGTCTGTAGTGGAGAGACCTTCTGAAACGTCTCTGTAGTAAATAGACCTCCTAAGTCGTCTGTAGTGGAGAGACCTTCTGAGTCGTCTGTAGAGGAGAGACCTTCTGAGATGTCTCTGTAGTAAATAGACCTCCTGAGTCGTCTGTAAAGGAGAGACCTTCTAAGACGTCTATGTAGAGGAGAGACCTTCTGAGACGTCTCTGTAGTGAAGAGACCTTAGCCGTCTGTAGAGGAGAGACCTTCTGAGACGTCTCTGTAGTGAAGAGACCTTAGCCGTCTGTAGTGGAGAGACCTTCTGAGACGTCTGTAGATGAGAGGCTTTCTAAAGACCCGGGTATACTTCTGCGAACATGGCTTTGAGTATCGCATGCACAATCTAGCGCTTGGACTGTTTCTGTATTCAAAAGGAATGGTGATCTTTCACTACGACATCTATGCGCACAAACATGCTTCCCATGCAGAATATTGGTGTGAGCAAATTCCCTTGTAAATGTATATATATTTTTTTAATATGCTTAGAACACTCCTTTGTGAGCTTAGTAAGACATCAGTTGCCGTCTGTAGAGGGCTTCAGCCTTGCGCCAATCCGGACAAGTCCGTAACTATAGACACAAAATGTTGGTGCAGCACTTATGATGAGATTTGACCGCTCTGTGCGCAAACGGTGTCAACAGAAGTATACCTGGGCCTACGTCGTTAACTGCGGTGTAGCTCCTCTGTGGCTAAAGTGAATTGTCCTTGTTTTCTCTGTGGTGTGTGGACTTCCGTATTAAAGGCAGGGTTAGTCATTCTAGAGAAGGCTCGCTAACTTTGAGCTCATAATGAACTCTCTCAGAAGTTATAATACGATAAATTTAAGTGACAATAGTGAATTGTAAACGATAAAGTGGAAGTAATAATGTGTCAAATGATCGAATCACTTGATAATTTAAATCATTTTTCAATTCGCATTTATATCACCAAAAATGTATCGGTACATTTTTGTTACTTCCGCCCCTCATACAGAAGCTCCGCCCCACACATTGAAACGCATTGCGTGGCCAAGGGCATTGCTGTTGTGAGCGGTGTTCGCCACATTGTTTATGTTATCTCTGTACGGAGCCCGGGCTCTGTAGAAGTACAGAATTCTTTATTTTAAAAAATTTTTTCTTCAGCGCGCATCCAATTAGCTTTCCAATAGCTGACGATATTAATCGTCCTTGTTGCCACGCAGCAGCGGAGGGCAGTATGAAGGACCTCTCGGAGCCTACGGGCTCCCCGGCCCCCGTCATCCAGCACAGCTCCCTGGCCCACAGTCCGCCGGCGGGGCCCAACGGCCTGAGCGCCCGGGCGGCGGCCGAGGCCATGGCCATGTCCGTGCTGGCGGGGATGGGCCAGTACCAGCACCAGCAGAGGGCGGAGGGCGGCCCCCCCCACGTCATCATGTCCGCACAGTCCCAGCCTGCCGCCAGATGATGAGCGCTGCTGCGGAGGCAGAGTGCCCCCCCCCCCCCCTTCCCCCGCTGGCCGCCTTGGGCTTAGGAGGCAGGGGGCAGCGCAGGTCACAGTCTGCTCCTCCGGTGCCTTTCTTCTCGTCGCTCCTCTGCCATCTCCACCACACCCCTCCTCCTCCGCCCCAGGTGAAGCCAGCTCGCTGTGGCCTGGAGCTCATAAGCAGCAGCCTTCTGGGAATGGACTGAAACTATTGCGAGAGCTTTCCTGTTCACTCTGCCATAGACTTCAGGGGCTGGACTCCCTTTTTTTTTTTCCTCCTCCCACCTCCCCCCCACCCCGTCAGTTATAATGACTCCTTCACTGGACTGCAGGACTGCATCGCTCGCTCACCAGATTACCGCCCGGTTGAACTAACTCCACATGTGGACGGGTAATACACACATCCTGCACAGTTTGATTCCACAGGCCGTGTGAATGTTGCGCAAACCTTTTCGCTTGAGTGAGATAACCAAAACACAGGGTTGCGCACTGCTGCGGCAGGGAAATTGATGCCTTGCTCTTAGCAACGTTTTACCCTTTGGCGTTGGCTCCAAAGATGAAACAAAACAACAATGATACAACAACAACAAATGCAATAGTTGTCTGTACTTCAATCCCACATATGTTCATGTCCTGGATATTGCCCTGATTTTAAATAACACTTTCAACATGCATCCAAAAACCTTACCTCATTGACACCCATTAGACTAGGATTTATAAACTGCGTGCGAGTGGCTCTGTGTGTATACAGTACATTTATGTTAATCAGAACAGCGGTTTGCTTACTAAAAGGTCTGATACACTAATAACTAGATTGTTAGCATGTTACTTTTTCTACTAGCTTGTTGTTATATCCTTATAATGTGCAGCTGTCGTTTAAGTTAACTAATACTCCCTATTTGACCTATAGTCACAAAACGAATACTGTCCTAGACGATATATTGTAACTTTCTGGCTTGAAGGGAGTATATCCTCCCTCTCTCCACTTCCCCTTTACAGGAAACCTTGGATTTGTGTTGTTGTTTTTTGAGTGATTGACATGTCCATCTTTTATGAAACCATTCTAATGGCTGTTTTCTACCGGGCGTCTCTTGACTGGATGATCATCGCATCCCCCGCTGCTTTTTGGAATATTAAACACTTTTGGAACTCAGCTTGTTACCAAACTAGAACAGAACACACCAGAACAAAGCCATATTAACCACAAATAAGATGTCTGCGTGTCCAAAGACCCTTCTCTTGGTTTTGGGGGGGCAAGACGTGCAGGACTGTTACTTTCAAATTCAGAGTGAAGTGACACAATCAATATTGCTCCATTCTTGCACTCAGTGACTAACAAGTTTGCCTTAAGATCACATTGGTGCCTCTGACTCGCCTATATATTTGCGTGCATCAATAATTGTCTTAATGTGGTTGTTTTATCTAATGAATAGCAATGCTAAGCATTTTACCTAATTAATAACTGATTAATAGTAGACTTTGTAAAGTGTTTTTTCTTTGTTAAACGGTCTTCGGTCACGTTTGAATCCCTATTGCCATGGTTGTACAGTGGTAAAATACTTATCTGCTTATCTGGATGCATGTCATAGTAAAGACATCTGTTCTGGTTAACAAAAAACACATTTAGATAATTCCTGTGGCAACAATATTTCAGGGATCCCTGTTTCATCAAGGTAATAGTTTGAATAACTATTTAATTAATGGTTTATTAATAGTGTAATAACTAACAACTATTTAAATGAAAACGTACACAAGGGATTTTATTTTTGGCCTTGCAGTTTTACGTATCTGTCTGTGTCTGATATGATTGTGTATTTGCAATGTGCGATGTTGCTACCGTGAGATATCTGTCCACAAACATGAGGGTGTGTCTTCATGCACTAAAATAATGCAAGTTTGTATTTCTTTTAAATAGGGATTTTTCTACAGCCTGGTTTTTTGATACAAAGTCTCTTTTATGTCACAATACTGCATTATGTCTCTCTCTTAATGTACACACGAATGGGAATTTGCTCAAAGGCGATTTGATCACGCTTTTAGTTTGACTGAACCTCTGGCCCATACAGTCCCAATGGTGACCCCATTGGGTGACCCTAGCCACTGGGGTGAACGCCTAAGCTGGCTCTATATTTTGCTGGCATATCCTTTTACAGACGATTGTTGAAAATCCAATCTATATTCAGCTTATTAGTGATTTGTCATTGGCACTTTTTTTTTGCTATTGTCATCCCTGTAAAACGTGCGGTCTTATGCATTTATTCTATATCAATGTACTGAGTAATATCTAAACAGATTTGTTTAACATGCATTTAATTATTTTCACAACAGAATGTCATTACCCTGTCAAAACATTGTGTCCCCTTTGGTCAACTAAAAAACATCGTGCCTCATGGCTGTCCTTGCGTAATACACTTGTTATTTTAAAATTGGACAAATATAAATACATGTTTGTTTTTTTGTCAAACATCAAAACTGCATTTGTGAAAAGAACAAATTAATGAAAATGTGAAAGTTATTTTAATTGTTTATTAACACTCCCACTGTAATAATGTCAGAATTTGTCATTTTATTGTATATATCATATAAATATATATACTTTTCCATGCATGTCCTTGTCCAACACTTACTTTGCTACGGTTTTAATTAAAGAAACTACATATTAACGCTTTTCATTTCTGCTCACAACCCAAGATGTGAATAATCATAATTGTAGTGGCCATCCTGTTCATATCCAACACAGTGAGTTGTACTGTTCCCCCTAGGACGCAAGAGGGCGCACATGCGCAAAGATTTGAAGGATGCGGTGAATTAAAGAGAGAAACGCACAGGCTAGGTAAATGTGGTCACGTGACCGTTCATTTCCATTGGTGAGTTCCCCCCCATTATGGCGGAGGGGCCAGTCGTACGAATGGATTGTCTCTCCGACTCCGATGCTTGTTTTGTATCTTGAGGGGGGACAATTTCTCAATACAGCCGGATCTTTTTAATCAGGGTACACGTGTTTATTTTCTAAGTCATGGCAGACCGTGGTGTGGATTTGTCTGCCCTGCCCAAAGAGGTTCGAGACCAGTTGGCGGAGTTGGATTTGGAGCTGTCTGAAGGTAAGAGGAGCCACGGGGATTGATATTTCAAGCTAGCTATTCTTCTTAGCTGACTATCTACCGGTATCATCTACCAAGCTAGTTTCTTACGTCTTGTTTCTGTTTTGGATGTATAATAGAAAGGACTATTGTTAGAGCAGGTACGGGCGCATTGTGTTAGAGGAAATGCTGTGCCATGCAGTTTATTTGATGCTAGTACAGGATGTGGGTAGCTTGCTATTTACAAGCTAAGTGCATCACACAGTGCTTATAGAGGGGGAACAAACGAGAGGCTTTACCTACCATTGTCTCGTCTGTCCTGCCTATGTCTTTGAAATGTATCTTTACGTGCTACATCGGTTGAACAATACGCTGTAATGCACTTGGTTGATCGAATCTCAAAGACAGCCCTGCCAAGGACCGACTGGGATGTCCACAGGCAAGGTGACCAGCAGGATTGTCACCTCTCCGGCCTCTTTGTAATTTTACAGCAGGTCTTTATTTATTTGTAATGTGACTTGATTTGCCTTGGCTTAACAAGCAAACAAACCAAATTACACAAGACTAGTGTTGGCATAATATTTAGAATTAAACATTTAATTCTATACCATATTATACATTTTTATCATGACTAGTGGGGAGACTAATGACTAGGCTTTCCAATTGGAATCACCTCTGGAGATCAGACAACAGCTTAAATGGCAACATGTTGATAAGCCAACTCATCATTAGAAGAATAGTCGGTCTGCCTGCAATGCATGGCTTGCGTTGTGCTAGGCTAGCCGTAGCCTTTGAGGCAAACACATTTTGTAGGCTTCCCACTCACACACCCATACACACACGCACGCACACACACACACCCATATACCAGGGTGGCACTGGCATACCTCCAGCATGCCCCAGCTGAGTCCAGGCTATCCAACCTGAGCAATCACCACTGACTATTCATGTCTACAGGTGTATCACTTGCTTACTCAGCCTGCCAATGGTGCTGGTAATGTGTGTTTTGGACTGGTAGTCAGGGTCTGGAACATCCTAAGGTGTGGTGGGGCTGCTCCATCTGCACAAGATGATTTCAAGGTTTTGAGATTATATTTCAAAATTGATTTATTTTCTGCTTTTTATTTTCTTTAAAAAAATGATTTTAATCTGGTATTGTGAATGTTTAATTATTTGTTGTATTATGTTAATGTCTTATCCTGGGTTTGCATATGCGTGAATGCAAACCATGTAAAGGCAGGGTTAGTCAATTCTTGAGTGCTTGCTAACTTTGAGCTCAAATCAAAACAAACTCCCTCAGAAGCTCCGCCCCACTCATTGAAACACATTGCGAAGCCAAGGCCATTGTTGTTGCGAGCGGTGTTCGCCACTTTGTGTTTATGTTCCTATTTACGGAGCCAGGGCCGTGTAGACGTACCTGATTATTCTTTTAAGC
Source organism: Amblyopsis rosae (assembly GCA_025399935.1). Taxonomy (NCBI): domain Eukaryota; kingdom Metazoa; phylum Chordata; class Actinopteri; order Percopsiformes; family Amblyopsidae; genus Amblyopsis; species Amblyopsis rosae. The sequence goes on along the minus strand of JAODTR010005148.1, from coordinate 812 downwards.
ACGCACAGAGAACGGTACGATAGCGAAATTTGAGAAGACATTTGGTGAATAAAAAAAAAAAAGTATATTAGCTTACAAGTGGTGTACAATAGCTGACTATACCTGTAGGCTGTGAACCACTAGCTAAGCCTAACTTCAGTGACTGTATCAGTGTGCTCCCGTAATGTATGTATGGGTATGTCCTTCACCAGCCTTGTAGGCTACGCACCCCGTGTCCATAACAAACCCTCTGCAGTACCGAGCGGAAATGCCTGTTATTGGGGTTGCCTAGTGAAGAGCACAGGCGTGCCAAATGGCCTCTTAAATAACAATTCAGTCGTGTGAGCTCCCAGTGACCGCGGCGACACAATGAGCACCATTCAGCTGAGTCCAGCCACCGCGGCTAGGAGCTGGGGCTGGCATTTATGCCATTCAGCTAAACTCGCTCTTTGTCTGCAAGTTGGATTGAGCTGCCCTTCGCGGGGAGGGAGCAGCCAGATTATAGTTCCACTATGGCTGGGTGGGTGGAGGGTGATATAGTGAGTGGAAGATGAGCCCATCACCTGGGAATGCTCCCACCCCTTCCTCTAGACCAGGGGTCTGCAAACTTTACTATCAAAAGAGCCATTTGTGCCCAAAATCCTTCATATTCATCAGTCTGGAGCCACAGAAAATATTATACTTATCCTATCAATCAATTATACGTAGTGTAACATGGGGGCTCGTCAGTTTGTGAGTTTTGTTTTGTATTTGCTGTTCCATTATGTTTAGTTATTTGGTCTTTTTGTGGGACAACATTTTGAGGTGTGTATGTCTGTAGGTGTATGTACTGA
>JAODTR010005147.1:0-11583 GCA_025399935.1 Amblyopsis rosae | reverse complement strand
CCAGTCAGAGCTTTCCAATGTGGCTCGGGAAAGGGAGGTTTGGGTCCCCTGCTGGAGCTGCTGCCCCCGCGACCCGACTCTGGATAAGCGGATGAAGATGGATGGATGGATATTAAACGTAGCATCTTTTAAAAAGACAACATATGTATTTCTTTAATCATAATTTGTTTTGCAATTTTACATTTTAAAAGTATTAGTATGTATTTGACAGCAATATCACCATAACGAGACATTTTTTGTAAAATTACAGAAAATGCTGCTACTCATGTCTATAAACAATACTTTATTTTTACGGCTAGTTCTGTTAAAATTGTAATTGTAATTTAAAAGCTCTTGAACAGCTAGTGTAAAGCAAATACAGAGATTTACTTGTAAATACTTTATATATGTTAGAAATCCATTCCTTTATACATTACATACATACACGTTTACTTTGTAGTATTGTATTGTAGAGGTAGACCTTTAAACTGTATTTCATAATTTTTTGGGAGGGCCAGAAACGGGACTATATATGTAGGTGGTCTGCCAATTTGCTTATCCCCATAGCAATACGAGGATATAAAAGTGTAGAGAGCGTTTGAATTAGCTCAGTATATAACCTGCTAAGTTATTAGCCTACTTAATTGACTGTCCTTTACCAGCCTACAATTTCATCGGTAAATCACTTACTGTCCTTTAACAGCATACAGTGCTTTCATTGCAGAAATAAGCACACAATGTGGTTCAGAGTCAATGCTCATTATTTGAAAGCTACTGGTTTAGTAGCCTAGCCGGGTGATAACACCCGGCTGCCAAATCCAGTCGGCATTCTCGTGTTCAAATCAGCATCCAAATAATCCAACTGTCTTCATGTAGTCCAATCCTCTTTCCAAAAGAAAATATAAACCACATATCCAAACAAAAAAATCCAATCCATCAAGCTGTAGGCTAGTTTAGCTTGACAAACATATATGCTGCAGGTGTCATGCCAAAAGGTGATCTGCTAAAAAGTGGTTTGTTAAAAACGGAGATCACACACAACCCTATATTATAACCAATCTAATCCTTTTCACCAGTATATATCTATTTAAAGCGAAGACACAACTCATTAAATGCATGTCTACATTTTTCAATCAATGTTCGGCTGAGGATACCTTTTTGGCACAACACTGCGGTATGGAGTTTACCGTAGAACACACAATTACTACAGTTTTGTCATATTACGATTCTGTGTTTTGGCAAAACATGAGCACACCATGGATGTATCATACACAGTTCTTGAGTAATTATTATGGAACATGTCTGTATTTCTTGTGGGAAAGCAAAAGGAATACGTAATCCCGTAACAATTTTTGGTTGTTAATAACAAACGAAAACAGCCTAACAACCCTTGTGCCATCACTTATTTCTGTCAACAACTATGCTTAACCAAGGCTTTTATGCTATTTTCCCGCTTTTGAAATATAATTTTATATTCTTGCTGACTTTTGTATTAATTCAAATTTGGCTGGGTGGTTAATATTTACTTAATACTTAAAATTAACTGTGGTGTGACAAACTCAAAACACAAATGTATGTCTGCTTTACACAATCTTTAATATAATCAATTAACACAGAATCTTTTTGGTTTGATAAATCACATGACACATTTTTATAAACAGTATATTCTAAGATTTCCTATCCTTTTGAAATACAGAAAAATTTTAAAAGAAAGGATAGAAATATAGAAATAATTTAATGGAGAAAACTGTAGAAAACAGATTTTACAGTGTAGGGTCAGAATTTAGCATAAACTACATGAAAGCATGGATCCATCCTCCGTTGTATCAACGGTTAAGGCTGGTCATGGTGGTGTAATGGTGGCTACATGCAGCAACTATCATGATGCTATCATGTTAATATGGACCTGATTCCACCAGAGTGTTGAAAGTCTGTCACGAAGACTTAAGGCAGTTCTGAACTAGGCAAAAGTGGGTCCAACCCGGTGTACCTAATAAAATGGCCAATGAGTGTAATATAATACATACACACAAACATACACACAATCTGGAGACAGGCAATCACAAACAGCAACACAGCTACAGGCACATTCAGGGAGAGAAATGTGACATCTATGCCGCAAAAAGGCAAATAAAACAAATAGGGTTATCAGTAATTTAACAGAAGTCTGATATGGCCTATTAAACTGTTGAAATATTTGATAACATCAATGCAAAGTTTCCACTGCTGTTTCATGATCTCACGTACATGCTCTCATGTGCGTGCACACGCACCCTGGTTGAAACACAAAGTCATATAATCTTAAACATTAATGTAAAAATCTAAATAAATAGTATTGTTAACCATTAAAAAAAAACTAAACCTAGCGAAAACTCACATACACACACACACACTACTCGGAAATACTGTATCAGGGTTTCTGGTCAAATCTGTCCATTTAGCCCATAGGGAATCTTATTTAACCCTATAGAGTCTAAAAATATATATCCTAGTTCATATAGAATGAAAAGAGGTGTAGTTATGTAGGGTTTAACAGTTATATAATCACACCTCAATGCAATAAATCCATATTTAACCACAATTGTACAATTTTGTAAAAAAATGTATGTAAAAGTAGAAGCCAATTGCCAGCTGCAGCCACACAATATATTATTAATTAAGATCATCCCATTAAGGTGCTAATTAACAATTAGCGTAAACATAATTAGTAAATGCTGACATTTGGCATGCTATGTAATTGAAATATTTTCTAGCAATTGCCCTTGGAGAGGTTTTTGTCAGAGGGAGACAATGGCAGCACTTTGTCACAGGCACTCCATTATAGCTAGCATGCTAGCTCCATAGATAATTGTTTTGATATGCGTGCGTGCGTGTTCTAGATGAGACATAAACATTTATGACAGCAATAAATAGCCTATACATCACAACAGATGAAGAAATCATCAGACAGTCTGGCCTAGCCAACTGATCTTGAAGACACATTTGTGCCTGGAATGCACCTTGTGGTTGAAATAATTATTCCAAATAGCCGGCTGGTGAGATATTGTTTTTCTACAGTATATAGAACTTTAGAGACAAACAGGAAAATTGTCTACCAAATCCTTAAACCACATTTTCAAACATCTCTACATTAGATAATTTAGAAACGAGCACCACCTGCCATACTAAATGTTAAAACATTATTTACTGTTTTACATTGTAAATTAAACTATTATAATATCATTCATACTAAGAATAAAGCAGATATCCTACTTTCATCCAAAGTGATTTACAGTCAATGTTAATAGCGGAGCAGGTCATACACCAGTTATCATACAGCATTCTGTTAGGCAGCAGCATGTCATCTTGGGTAATGGCTAACTAGCTATGCATTTTACAGCATTATAGGCTTAATTCTTAGAATAAATGTTTTTATAATTGTTTAATAATGTGTGAAAAAAAAAGTTGAGATGTTGAATGTTTTAACATTTAGAATGGCCCATTTGGCTCAAATGACTCAGGGCAGGTGGTGCTCGTTTCCAAATGATCACTGGCTAATGTCTTGGGCTTTACATTCCGACCGTGCCCTGCATGTCTCTATGTTTTCTTTTTGTTCGTTGTGTTTCCCCAGTCCTTATGTCATTTCCCCCGTGTTCCAGTTCCTGCTCCTCGTTGATTGTGTCCAATGGTCTGTCTCCCTGTTTATAAGCCCTAGTGTTTTCCATCATCTTTGTTGGATTGTTAACTTATGTTTGGTTGGTCTGTTCTTTGTGTTTATGTCTAGATTAAACCCCCTGGATATGCTCACTCTGTCATGCGTTTGGGTCCTTGCCGCCTCCGTACCGTAACAGAACAATCCGACCATTATGGACCCAGCAGACAGTTTCTTCATTTTTTTTGTACGGACCTCAATTGGATCCCCAGCACTCCACTTTTCAGTACTTGACTAGCCATCAAGCCTCTCCCGAGAGCGAACCAGGGTCCCAGGCGGCGTCGGGCTCTGTCGCTGGCAGCCGCTATCCCCGTGCCAACGTCCTGCCTAAGGGACACCGCTCAAAAAACACCCTGCTGGCCTGCCGCGGTGTCTGTGTCCTCCTATTTTGGATCTTCTACCTTGTGTGTTTCTCTGGTCACATCTGATGCCCTGGCCGTTGCCAAGAGCATGCAGGCGCAGCTAGGGAGGAGCGCCGGGACACTACACAGGATCGAGGTGGCGCTCGGGACAGCGTCAGTACTGTCTTTTAACATGCATGACAGAGGTGGTGGAGTCCCAATCTCCCCTGCTCTGTTTGCTCCACACCATAATGAGGCGAAAAGTGGAGATCATGACGTCGCTGCCTTGGGCTTCCCTCACTGCTCATAGCAGAGCTGCAGCAACAACCTGTGGTTGACTCGGACTCAGCATCGTCTGTTTATGTTACGGCTTCCACGCCGTCTGTTCAGGTTTCTCTGCCCAGCGAGGCCGATGCCGTTTTGGTCCCTCCTCCGTTTCCAGAGCCAGTGCAATGTCCTCCTCCAGAGGGGCCGCCGGTGTGGGAGGCACCGTTGCCTGATTTGGTTGCACCCCAGCCAGCTAGCGTTAGGCCGGCTAGCTCCCAACCAGTTGGCTATGGTCTGGCTAGCATCCAGCAACGCTCTCCCAAGCCAGCTAGCGTTAGGCCCGCTAGATCCCAGCTAGGCCATGCAACCTCCAATGTCCTCCAAGTCCGATAGCAGCCACCATCCATTGCTGAGCTCCAGCAAAGACTGCTGGCCTTTCTTACTATTGTTTCACCAGCAGCTGTCCCTGGACTCAGCCGCTGTTTCCAAGCAGCCTCCCATTTGTGTTTTGGCCAACGAGCATTTTGTGACCGTTTTGTTGCCCTGGCCACTAATGCTCCGCCTGAGCAGTCCCCGGACTCTCCTCCTTCTCCCCCTAAGCAGCTCCCCGACTCTCCTGCTCTGTCTGAGTAGTACCCTAACACCTCTACTCTGTCCGAGCAACCGCCTGCCGCCTTGATTGTTGTAGCTGACAGTCCGCCGCTGCAGCAGCTCCAGCAGCTCCAGCCGGTTTTCTTCGCTGTTGGGCTCCGCTTTCAGCTCCACTTCAGAGCCTGTCTTTGGCTCCTCCTTCCTTGCCGCCAATTGTCCAGTCTCCAGATCTGGACCCGCCTTCTGTCCAGGTCCAGTCTTCAGAGCCGATCTACTCTGACGACTTTTTGGCTCTGCCTCCAGGGTTTTCGATGTTGTTGTCACCTGTGTCTCTGCCTCCTGTGAAGACTCCTCCCGCAAATCACGTCTACCTAAATGTTTTATGGGAAATTTGCTTTTATGCCGAATAAGGGCGTGAAACCAAAATTTTGCTCCAAACTCACAAGGATTATTTCAGAGATGGTTGACCACAATCGCAAGTGATTCCTCAACCCCACCCTCCGCATCCACCTCTCAGATGGCGCCAGTCATGGATACTAGGCCCCTGAGGCTTGAGGATCTTTGTTCTACCTATCTGAGGCAGGATATAATGGACATGAAACAGAGCTTTGGGGAAGATCTTTCAATTATTAAGTTTGAGCTACAGCCTGTTGAAACACAGCTTGCGAGCAACAATGCCGGAAGCCATTTTCAATCCATTGCAAGGCACAGTTTGTGAAATTGAACATGCTTTATCCACCTGCACAGATGACATGATGGGGATGTGATTCCAAATTCAGCGTCTTACAACTGGTCTAGCTAAGTTGGAGGATACATGGGAAGAATAAAATCAGGATAATGCGAGTCCCAGGGGGCTCCACTACTTACTCTACAGTGGTAGCAACTACTCAGAAAGAAGCATTTTACTTGGATAAGGAACTGTTACTGGATAGAGCCCACCAGACCCTCCAGCCAAACCTTTACTGATTTCATTACCGCAGTAAATGCGCAAGCCTCCTACAATGAGCCAGGGTACTACACAGATCAAAGTGGGGTCGCATTTTGAGCATATTGTGTTTATATTGGCTAATCTGTAATCCATTGCAATATGCTCTTAGTAATGTAATTACTAGCATAAATGAATTCGGCACATAAAGGCTATAACAGATCAATTCAATTTCGTATAAAAAATGTAATAGGTCTTAATATAAGGGAAAAGGCTCTCTGTGTGATTAATACCGTACGAACATCCAGTATTCAGCTCAAAATGTTAGGCTATTGAAGACAGAATAACAAAGTCTATAGAGCGTTAACTTTATGCTATAACATCTTCATCTTGCTAACATTAGCAAGCTTGCTCAAGAGATGTTATAGTTATGCATGCAAAGGCTAAATGATTTAAGAAAAGTAGTAGATCTCTTTCAAAATTAAAATTTTTATACATACTTGTTGCAGCTAATGCAGGAGCATCACTTTGCAGATTCATTGACTCCCACTGCTATCCACTGTTTCTCTAAAAGCTTACAGATGTGAATGTAGCAACTAACGTGTAGGTTGGAACAAACCACAAGGAGTTTAGGACACCATCATTTCTTATTATTTTGAGCAAATATTGTAGGCAATGTTCTTACCACAGAATACACAAGTCAGTTGGATGGCGGTAAATCGGGAAACAGGCTTTATTAATACATTGTGCTCATCAACGGTGTAGAGAGTGTTAGATTCCATCCATTTTAGCAGTTTTGCTAAATGGTGTACTTTGTAGATTTGCACAGTTAATTTATAAATTACTGGACAACGAATCAGTGGAGGAAGTGCCAGATGTTTATATAGACGAGATGTAGAGTGGACCCCTGCCATACCCCTCTTGTCCCTGTTCCTGGGAACAGCTATGTGACCAAGTCTTTGATCTGTCAGAGTATACTTGGCTCAACAAGTGGGGTCATATCTCAAGAAAACTCATCTTGTGTATAACATCCAAGTATTTGAACACTACAACTGCCACAAGGGTAAATTTTACCTGTGGTGGTTTATCAATTGCACATAGCTATGTTTTAATTAATATATTGAAGTCGCCCAGTTTTATACTTTTCCTAAAATCATGTTGTGTTGCACGCCATATTGTCATGCATAAGCGTAAAGACTTATTTCGTAAAGACGTATTTCTTTTAGGGGATGTGAAAAGGGACAAGGATTGCAATTGCTTCACGTCTAATTGACTATGACTGTTAGATTCATGTTTTTCATTTATTGTGGTACTCTAATTTAATGGTGGACATTATGTGTTTAAATGTTGTATGTTGACGTTTTAAGCTGCTCTCTTGGCCAGGTCGCTCTTGTAAAAGAGATTTCAATCTCAATGAGTATTTTACCTTGTTAAATAAAGGTGTATATAGTAGCCAGCCTTGTTGAATTGCGTTCGAGATGCTTTGAACACACTTTCCCATGTTAGCTTAGCATCCTCATTGTCACTGCTAGCTAAGGCTAACAAGCTCATTTTAGCTGTTAATATATTGTTCGATTAGTTTACCACTAGCATTTGCTCGCCAAGACACTAGCCAAACGGCTACAAAAAACCTGTGGATGACAGCTCAAATGGTTAGGGGGATGTGACTTCTATAGAGCCTGCTGGTGTTTATATTATAACATGCACATTTGTGTGCAGTTACGGTAAAAACTTTTTAGAGAACTACAGTAAAGCTGCTGTAGGCCAAGGTGGTCAAATATTAATATATTCTTAGGCTACCGGTACATCGTTTCATATGGTTATTGATATTGGAAAGTTATAACCTGTTTCTGTATAATTTTTCAAAATTCATTTAATTAAAACACATGTAAAAGCTTGCTGAAAATTCTATAGGCCGTCTAGTTGTTCAGGTTGTCCTTCTCTACCTTCACATTAAGGAGACATTCTTCTGTGGACTTTCTAACATTAAGTGGAAATACAGTAGCCTATGTAACCATGTCACAATTTTGAGCAAACCTAGTTTAATAGGCTATATTATTTCATGAAAAGTGAAAGATTGATCATATCACAGAGACTGTAGCCTAATGAGTGTTTCTCACACATTAACAATCCCATGGCGGCCCGCCACAGTTCAATGTCTTCCGCTATAGTGTCATAATGAAACAAACTTTTGTGTCATTAGGTTGGACACTACACAGCAGATCATTTTTGGCAGCTTTTTAGTCACTTAGGTTTCACAGACAATGGTCCCCTGCACTCGATGTAAGTTGCTCAAATAGTTTGCACAGTGCCAACCATAAATTTAATTACCATAGGTCTGTGAACTCCTAAGACGCTATATTTGGGTTAGGCATGGGCAGTACTGTATATCATCTTTCTAAAGTGTATCTATATTTTCAAAAGAGAAAATGATACACTGTGTTTCTGTTTGCTCCCTCCCTCTCTCATACTCCACACAGCCCTGTCCAGTGCCCGCTATCCCTCTATGTGCAAGCCCCTCTCACTCAAATTATCCAGCAAGATGGAGGAAGACACTTAACAAGCCAACAGTCGACAGCAGTGGTCCACAACCCCAGTGGACACTGCCGTGGTTTATAAAAAAAAATGCTACGGCTTGTTTATTTAGAACTATTTCTGATTTTCAAAGATCAGATGAGCGGCAAAACCATTGCCATGTGTATGCCATAAACAGGTTGAAGGATGCTGCTGGATAGGACAGTAGCCTATCAAATATAATTTCTAGTGCACTCTTAAATGCTGAAAATGTCTATTTTCATCCATTTGCTTTACTATAATGATTGGTCCTTCATATACTGTTCCATTCACAAACGGTGTTCATGTAGTAGGATCAGGAGTCATCCCGCCAACATTTACATGTGTAGGTCATTCTCCTTCTCTTCTGGTCAGAACGAAGCGTGATGATTCAGACAGCGGCAGTCACCAGCAGCAATCAAACTGTGGGATTTGGAGCAGTGAATGAAAGCCAGTCGAAGCTGTGTGGTAATTGAGCGGGGGCGGGCAGCTGAATGGAGATGGTTATCAGAGTACAGCGTTCGTGTCGCCGTCAAGGTGACCAAAGTGGCTCAGGACACTACGGACTGTTGTTAAACGACATCAGAAAGACACGGTTAGACATTGTTGACCATTAGGATCGTGATTACCAGGCTGAAAATAAAGCATACGAACAGAATCTCACACACACCCCTCCTCTCTCCCATACAAAACATTAATAAGCAACTGATCAGCTTCCACCCCTCACACTTTTATGTTATGTTCACATTTGCAATTCAAATCACTTACAGTAGCACCACTGCGTAATTATTGCGCTATGATCACAAACCTATAATTGTTGTGCTCCATGATTGTTATCTTTGCTGAAGCAGAATATTAATAATAGGAGCATATTAGTAGAACATTTATGTTGCAGAAGTAGAAGCAGTCTACTCCCAGCAGAAGTAAAACAAAGAAATGCATGAGGTGTAGCACTGTGGGGGCATTTGGTCATCTTCAACCAGTAGTATTCACAGACTGCTTAGATAAACTACTTGCACATTGTCAGCACTTCCTTGTTACAAAATAATCCAAAACCACATAGACACAGTCTGCATCTCTTGAGAATTATTCAGCATGGCTCCTTAGGATAAGATCCACGTCATGCAAAAAAAAAAAAAAAGTAATCACCACTCTATTTTAACCACTCAACTGCTTTCAGTCAGATAAGTCTGAAAGGTTATGGAGGATAAATATGGAGAATTGCTATGGAGAGAACACACTGAACATCCATACAGTGCAGTTTGTCAAACTCCGTATCTCCCATGCTCATATACAAGAAATACGTGACAAGAAACATAACACGGAAACCCAGTGTGTTACAGCAATTGCGTGTATTCAAGCAATGGATATATAAATGGATATATCGACCAAAAAACAAATGCATTGTATATGCATACATTTACCCCCTAAAAGGAATAAAAGACAATTGTGCTAAACTGTCACCTCACTACTACATGCATTCCATCACAGTCCAGGAAACTCACAAGGTTAGAGCTTTGCCAATGTAGCACTATTCAGAAATGTTTTGGTTCTAAAACCAAGAGTGGCCCTACATAAAATGCATTCTTCAGACTGCTTTGTGAAATCGGTTGTGTGAGCCTAATTTGTGGTGGACAACTGACCAAGAGCTTAACAGAACAGTTGAGTGTGTTTAAGATAGCAGCTCATACAAGTGGTCTTACTGATAATGTGGATTGTTGATGACAGCTCAATAGGTTAGGCCTCACTCATCTAATAGCTGATGGATTCTCATTCAGTGCCATGACCTCTGTGGACAAGAACACAAGGAAACAAAGCATTTCACTATTGGGATTTGTAGATTGACACCATAGACAGTGTCAAATGTGTGTGCATGGTCTGGCACTTTGGCCATGGCGCGCACCTCTGAAATAGAACTACAGTACATGGTATACTCCATGTGGGAGAACTGGCCAGTGTAGAACTGAGCAAAATAACTTTTTATGCTGTTCAAACAAAGTAACTTATGGTAGAATATTGGAAAGGTAGAAATTCTTTAGTTATTTACATAAGCATGACCTTTGACCATTATGTTAATATACTCTGCCTTTGCAAAGTCGGCAAAAAAATAAGGTCATGCCAAGGCAAAGCATTAACTTCCATTACCAGTGGTAAATTACATTTAATCGCTCAGTTTTTGTGATCATGGCACAAAAGCTGTAATTTACATAAATTATTAACAATTATACATAAATACAAATTAATTAATGTGTACAAGAAGGTCACAATTTCACGAAGTTGCATTAGCCACTAACTCATCAGCAGGACCTATTTGCCCCATTGTGGTAGGCCTATTGTGTGTGCGCGTGCACACACACACACACACACACACACACACACACACACAAATATTAAATAAGAAAACACGCTTTGGACAAATAGACAGCAGAAAGAAGTAGGTAGAAAAAGGTAGCGATAAATTTTGACAATGCTATTAGTATTTGTAATAACAAGATTAATGTTTATTATCAGCTTGAAAGTTTAGGAATTGTTTTAAATGTTTATATTTACCCCTCCCCATTCCAGTTTCTCTACCTTCAGCAAAAATAGAAGCAGCGTGTATATATGCAGGCATACCTCCAAAACAAAATAATGGAAGGAATAAGCATATTTCTCCAAAAGAAAAAAATATATAAAAATCCATTAGCCAATATAAGAACACACAGCTTTGCACAGAAATGTAAAAGAGGTCAAATATGTTTTATATTTAAAAGTACACTACAAATTGTTCTCCATACTTTGGGATTATATTTAAATTTAAACCATCATGCATGTCATCCTCAAATTACTGGATTTACAGAACAATAGACTGATGATTAGACTACAATTATGGTTTGGGTTTGTACAATGTAAATTATGTTAACTGAATAATTCAAAGAAATGAGTCTATTGCTAGAGCTCCAATATTCACCTACAGTATACAGATATGCCATTTTAAAATCACCGATATTTCCATTGCGTTGCAGTAGAAATTTCTGCAGGAACTCTCTTCGTGACGCAATATGGTTTGAGGCAAAATCTAAAATGTCCGGCAATACGGAACTCATCCACCAGGTGGCGCAAATAAACATTATAGATTAGTAGGTTGTTGCACTGTACAGTACATTTATCGTCTTTTGTATGAATCATTTGGTTAATTTTGAGCAAGGATTAACAAAGGTGTGTGGTTGAGGCTAGCATTGAACTTACATCGTATA
>JAODTR010005146.1:0-11584 GCA_025399935.1 Amblyopsis rosae | reverse complement strand
CTACTTATACCTGTCATCTCCTGCTTCTGTGTCCTGCACTTGGGTCTCCGCCCCCCACTCGACCGTATCGTGACAATATATACTGTATGTCAGACTGCTTTTACTTGTCCTCTTCAAATCAAAATGGATTGGCTTCCTGTGAACATTGTTGTATCAAATAAACATGCACCATTGTGCAGAACTAACTGTTTGTATTTTTGTATTGTTTTATCATGAAAAATATATAACCTGCATGAATACGTTTTATTTCACCTTGCCCATTGCATGAATTAATTGTATTTCACGTAACAAAGTGGTACATTGAGCACTACTGTATTGTCATTCACAACAGCGACATGGCCAAGATAAAACATAATTGTGCAGAAAAACATGCAGTTACACATTACGTAAAAGACACAGCGTATAAATACAATTTAAGTTATGATAATAAATCAAGCCATAATAATGCATGATGTGTGAGACATATAAACTTTTTTATTACAGATAATGACTCCATCCGTGTTAATGTAATTTCCTTGCCCGCTGTTCACCCAAAAAGGTTTGTGAGCTATGAGCTGTTTCTAATATATATATATACGTACTTTTTTTTTTACATGCACATTTCCATATGAACTCTTTATGAAATATAATAAAACAAGATGGAAAAGAGAGATCTTGTTAGACCCCCAAGCGCCCCCAAGGAGCTCACTGGAGGGAGTTCTGCACTTTGAGAACCCAGTCTAATATATAATCCATATAGTGTTGGAGCCCTCAACTGTCAGCCTTTCAACAGCTGCTTTGTAGCCCTGTCATCGCTCTGCCAAGCTTGTCATGAGGTGGAAGTGCACAGAAACCGCCTGACACGCAAAAAAAAGAGAAAGAAAACTATAAAGTCGAAAATTAGGGAATACTTTTCCATTGAGTGTGTTCTACGGTGATTCAGTGAGATTACCTGATGGCTTGTACAGTGGGGCTGCACAGCATGGAGCACGGCGGAGGGATTCAATTTGTCAGATGGGTGCGTCAAAAATAGAGTCTGCTCACTCTCTCAAGATGACATGTTCCACATGAGATTTTCACTAACACATTGACTCGTCATAGGCCTGAGATAAATGTCAGCTGTGTAACGGACACAATATGCTGCTCAACGGCTCCTGTATATCCTTTCTATCTTTTCTTTTTAATAATTCTATGTTTTTTTTGTATTATGAGGGCAATAACTGAAATATAGTTATCAGTTGGGTCACAATGAATACAGTTGGTACACATAGTGTATCAATACCGACTCAGTTGGGTCACAATTAATACAGTTTGTACATATATCCTGTTAAAAGTGGAGTGGAGTGGTTATTTTCTGTCAGTACAGGACATGGAAGAACAGTCATGCATAAATCTCATCCTGCGTTAGTTGTGTTGTGTTAGTAACATGAATACACCCTACGCCTTCACCAGCCAGGTGCTGTGAATGCCAGACTGACAGCCAGCCATGGTGAGGTGACATGTTTGGTCTCAACAGCAGCCTGTCCTTCTCAAGTGTCCTTGAGCAAACAAAGAAATAAAGAGAAAAAAATCAAAACAGAGATGATTGAAACTACAGGCAGGTGTGACTCTAGCGGCAGCTGTGTTTACAGTAGCTTGTTCTGTTGATCTTGTCGTGGCGATAAGCAATTTGTATTATGGTGCGTGTTTCTGGAACATCGCTATCATAAATCATTCGTCTTTTTAGTTCGGACGCGGCTCAGTAATTGATCCGCACTAGCTCAGCCTGCACATCCATATAACACACACACACACACATACGTGCGTGCAATTGTATAGACACGCACATTTAGGCAAACGTTAAGCTAAGCCGAGACACAAACACATTCGATGCTAATCAAATGAATCAGTATAAGTGCAGCTCTGCCCCTCCTATTTATCAGCTCAGTCCCTCTAAGCGGGGGCCGATAATGCTGTGTGCTGCACATCGAGGCAGAGGCCATCATTGACGCTCTGTGGGCGCCCATTTCACGCTTGCCCAGTTCAGGAGCTAATGAGCGCAGTTAGCATATCGCATGCGAGAAGGAAACCCTGTCATCGAACGTCATTAATACCAGTACAATTCATTTTGTAACCAAATGACTGGTCAAAGGTCTGTGTGGGATTGCTTTAAGAGCATTGATGGGAGAAATGGATGCATCAACCTATACATCGGCAGACCCTGGTAAGGCACGGGTGCAAGGTATAACTGGTTCTTGTTAGAACATTCTGGAAGATAAATCACATCAAACACATTATTACAGCAATAATTAGCCCATTTCCCATTCAACAGAAATAATTGCATATACAGTAACAGATACCATCTTCTAGTTTCTAGAGAATTTACCTCATCAACTCATTATAGTTTATGTTGATTTATCTAGAGGATTAAATTGAGCATGCATGCATGCACTTACAGTAGTACAGCAACACAGCTTTAGCTTTACTGGGGCAGCTTGGCCATAGAAAGCCACAAGCAAAGCACAGCAGTAAAGACTTATTGTTTAATTGGATCCATTTGCATCTTAAGAATACAAAAATGGAGTACAAGACACATACATGCAGAGCGTGTATAGGCACATTTCTGAATGGGAAATTCCAATGTGTTTAAGACCAACATAAACTATGAATCCGCTTCACTCCTGCACTTATACACCTTAGTGCAAAGTGTCTATAGCAGTCCTGTCTGCACTTTGATAGCAGGATTCACCTTGTTCTCTCCCACTTATCTTACAGCAACATGCAATTACATACACAGAGCTAGCGGCAGACATTTTTTGCCATCACATTTATGTTTTACTGTCTTATCTGTACTTCTGGCTAGCTACCGGCCATCTGCGACGTGCCATGCTCTGCCTAATCCGTCTGTTGTTCTGTTCTTATTGTCACATAGTGGCACCCCATACCACCAAATGCGTTTTATTCATTTTTGTTTTTTAAGAGA
This sequence comes from Amblyopsis rosae, assembly GCA_025399935.1. Taxonomy (NCBI): domain Eukaryota; kingdom Metazoa; phylum Chordata; class Actinopteri; order Percopsiformes; family Amblyopsidae; genus Amblyopsis; species Amblyopsis rosae. The sequence goes on along the minus strand of JAODTR010005146.1, from coordinate 8,643 downwards.
ATAACCTGCACATCAGTGGCTTCAGTGTGAATCTGTTCTGTCACACAGCGAGAGAGAGGTGACATTTCAGTCGTTTCCTTCTGGGTTTTATTCACAACGGCTGCAGCATCACTGTCACAGTATATTCACACACATTTTTCAACAGGCACCGCCGGCACAAGACAGACGTCCCCTTTGTCTGCATTTCTCTGAGGATGGACAGGAGAAACAACAGCATGGAAACGGGTGGGCTGTGACATTGCCACTGGGGCAGGAGGAACAAGGACAGAGCTATACTCGTGTGCCGGTCCCAACACTAAATCCCTGCTCAAACTCTCAGTCACTCCAGACCTATACGGTGTATTTGCCATTCAGAAGTCGCAACCTTGAATTGTTCTTTTAGCCATGACATTTAGCTGTGACAGGATTTCCAGCGAGAGGAATCAGAAGCTCTTTATCGTGGCGACACAGTTGTGTGACAAAAGAACAAACGGCAAGTGACAACTTAATGTAATATTTCCTAATTGACACAGCATAGCATGAAATCAGCCCCTCTACAGAGCAATGGAGACAAACAACAGCAATAACCAATCCAAGCTCAGCAGCAAAACAAGCATTGTCTATGCAGCATCTTACCGGTGACTGCATTTTCTGCGTGTGTCCTGATCTGTTCTCCTCTGGGGGGGATGACGGATCAGTAGCGGCACCCCAAAGGCCCCGCCTTGGCATTCTGGCGGCCATTAATTGAGTATCTGCCCGTCATCCTGTCCTGTGTCCTGTGATTGATGACGTAATTACAGCACAGGCCAGGTGTGATTGAGACGCCCGTTGTACAGCAGTCGGTCGGCCTGTGTCTAGGTGAGGCCCCGATCCCTGGAGTATCAAGTCGGCCGCCAGCTTTCCCTCGATGAGCACACATGCGTGTCATGCCTTCTGTGTATGTGTGTCTGTGTGTGTGTGTGTGTCTGTGTGCCTCTGTGTGTGCGTGAGAGAGAGCTCCTATGGAATTTCCTCCTCAGGTTTGGCTGTCCAAATACATTTGTAAACATCCGTCGCCAATTCCGTGAAGACTGCTCGGGTGAACACAGGGGGAACAAGTGTCTGAGCCCTTCCCTGTACGTACAAGGGTAAGGCAGGGGTGTGTGCTAGCCCCACATACCATCTTCCTCATGTGTGTCACCAAGCTTCTACACAAACAGATTGAGAACAGCAGTGGTGTGGCAGTGGACTTCAGATTGGATGGAAACCTCATTAACATCCAGAGGCCCCATGCAACCACTAAGCTCAGTGGAGAGAGAGAGTGCTGGAGCTGCAGTATGTAGATTATTGTGCTTCAGAGGACCTTCAGGCTGTCCTTACTGTAGTAGCGAGAGCACACAGCAGGATGGGACTGAAGTGGTCTGCCAGTGGAGTCCCAGCGACTCTTCCTGCATTCACTGTTGGAGATGAACGGTTGTGGAGCATTCTCTCAGAGGATAGCAGCATCGATGATGACATCCAGAACCGTATGAAACAGGCATGCTGAAATATGTGTAAAGACCAGCTGCAGAAATATTGAGGCCATGTTCAGTGTTGGGCAGTAACTAGTTACTGTAATATCATAACTGTTTTTATTAACTAGTGTAACTAATTACTATTTAATAATAATAATAATAATACATAAAAAAAAATTTCGACGCCTTTCTGAGCACTCAAGAACATCTTACATAGCAAATACATAGATATAGAACAGTTGGTTGAAATATACATACTATAGAAATAAACATTTGATCTGATAAATATATACATACTATAGAAATAAACATTTGATCTGATAAATATATACATACTATAGAAATAAACATTTGATCTGATAAGTATATACATACTATAGAAATAAACATTTGATCTGAGAAATATATACAAAATAAAATAAGCTAAATTAACTTAAATAAAAATAAAATTTGCAAAACAGTAATCATATTACAATTAGTAATAAAGTAATGCTGAATTACTGCGTTACAAGAACAATATTTCTGGTCCTAGCAAACTTGGGGTAAACTAATTTATCCAACCTGTCAATCATCTGGTTTGAGAGGCTGCAGTGTTTTCACATTGGCTGATTGTTGACTCCTAAGGTTGGAGGATTACATTCTAAAATGCGAGGCAGGGTAATGGTTGTGAAAGTAATATAGTAACTAGTAACATGACTAATTACTTTGAATACTGTACCCAGGAGAGGAGGGTGAGAAGACAGCAGAAGAGAGCTGGGAGAAAAAACAAAAACAACCATGGCTACCACCAGTAGCACCATCAGCACCACACGTGCATGCCTGACCTGCAGTGGAACCTGTGGGCCCAGGATAGGACTATTACCACATAAACTATGAATCCGCTTCACTCCTGCCCTTATACACCTTAGTGCAAAGTGTCTATAGCAGTCCTGTCTGCACTTTGATAGCAGGATTCACCTTGTACTCTCCCACTTATCCTACAGCAACATGCAATTACATACACATAGCTAGAGGCAGACATTTTCTTATCTGTACTTCTGGCTAGCTACTGGCCATCTGCGACGTACCATGCTCTGCCTAATCCGTCTGTTGTTCTGTTCTTATTGTCACATAATAGCACCCCATACCACCACTAGCACCATCAACACCACACATACATGCTTCACCTGCAGTAGAACCTGTGGGCCCAGGATAGGACTATTACCACCAAAGAACTCACTGTTAGAGGAATGGACGTCATCATCGGATTATGATGGACAACCGAAGTGTCTGTGTGTGTGTCTGTTTGTCTCTGTGTGTATGTCTGTGTGTCTATGTGTCTGTGTGTGTGTGTGTGTACAGCCACGCAGTCCTGCTCTCCTTAACAATGAGCACAGCTTCAAGCTTGGGAGAGCTGATTAAATTAAAGTGCCTCACAGGCAATCACGCCAAGGTCAAAGAGACGCCTAGCAAAACGCTTCTGGCACCACCTTTTCAGGAACGTGTGGTGGGCGACAGCGATCTGTGTATGTGTGTGTGTTTATGTGTGTGCGTGCGTGCGTGTGACTGGGCCATTCTGGAATGTGGAAAATGGAGATGTCACTGTTGATTTGGCTGCCAGCATATCGCAAAATAAATCAACGTTCAACAATAGCCCGCTACCAGGTCCTGAATTGTAGCCTACTGTACAACAAACATCCCATATGAGTAATGAATCGGCGGCTGTTTAGGTCACGATATCAGTATTTCCAAAGATTTATTTGGATAATATATTCATTATTTGAAATACTGAAATTGTGGCTTGCTGATGTTATATTAATCGCACAAGACACGATGCAGCTCAATCTTTCTTTGTGTCTGTGCCGTCAAAAGCCATTACAGGACAGATGAGACACGTGGCCTAATAGAAGTGCAATAGACATGATCTGTAATGGTACATCCCCTCTGAATGAATGGAGAACACATGGCCACATGCCCTGACGTGACTGATGGGGATCGCTGGGGCTGTGCCATCAATCAAACGTTGCACACAGCCAGCTCTACCGGCTGACGGATACGCCGCACGTCCGATAAATGGACGCCGCGTGGATTGAGCGAAAGCCAGGGCCCAGGAGTTTAGCGGTTACAGCGTCCACAACGCCCAATTCATCAGATTCTCAGCATCAAACCAAAACTGTAGCTGTTGTTCTAACAGTAAAACAATGTCATCCTAGCAATGCACAAATTGTGTGTGTGTGTGCGTAAATTCATACTGTAGAAGGCTTTGCACCTGTTTTTACTGCTGACAACCATGCCAATCTCTCAGTGGTTTTACACATCAAAAGAATCTGAGAAGTAATTGGCAGGTAGAAAATGCTGCATAGGCCTACTGTATGTATGCCTATACTTAACACTTACTCAAAACTATTCCACACCGACTCCAACTGACGAAAGTCAGTTGGAATATAGAGTGCAGTCATTTAAATGTGTCCTTCTGAGGTGACACAACACCGCGGGCAGTTATGTTAAACAAATGTCCAAGTCCTCGTGGACATAGCGGAGGCCGATGAAGCCATGCACTCACACAGGCAAAAGAGGACAAAGTTGAACGGTCGTCATCCAATCATCAGCTGTCGGCCTTCTTCTGTGTCTTCCAAGGATGTCTGTGGCTAATGACACACTACTGGAGGGACTCCGCATCCCGCGGAGCCTCTCGGAAACGCACGCCAGCGCTGAACGCCGTCAGATGGCCATGTCGGAGCACCATAGCGGCGTCCTGCAGCATATGTCTAATTGGCAGTTTGCCATGTCCACGAGACCTATGCATTATGCGAGGCTCTGCATTATGTCTTGGGCGGGCTCTCCGGGTCTTTCTCTGGGAACAGATACTAGCTCCTCCACTTTGGCCCTTTTTCTCGCAACTTTCTAGTGGGATTCTGCCACTGTTTGAGCCTGCGTGGCCTGGTTTTCGTCTAATGGTACTTGTGTAGTAAGTGCATGCAGGAGAGGGAGAGAGGGAGATAGTGAGAGTTGTTAACAGCTTGTTAAACACGTCTGTTTAATTCAGGACCGTTCTCATATGCACAACTCTAATGCAACATTCATCTTGCCTAATGCTAATGCACTTGGTTTTTATAGTCTGGAAATAGCGGAATCAATTCATAATGTTGGTGCTTTGCAGGTCTCTCAGTGGATGTGGGAGACTAACGAGCTCCCAATTTAGACCGAGATGTTTGTTTGGGTCTGTGAGGATTTGTTCCCTCTGAAAAAAGATCTACAGGTTCAGCAAGATATGGAATTGGGAAGGATAATTCAACAGAATGAGACAGTAATAACATGTTTTTAACAAGAGTTTGTTGTCAGAAAACTAGTTGAAGAGAATTGGTTTTCTTTTGCATTTCTTTTTGCACTTGACAGAGGCACAGAGAGACACACTTGCGTGTACACGCCAGCACACAAACACTGCAAAAATGCGTGAAGGAGACAACAATTGATTGAAATCAATATTGAAAATTAGCCAATTACCTCCCGCAATTTACTTTGAGCTGCAAAATGACACAAGTACAGAATAATTAAATAAGTTTTAATCCTTCCTGCTAAATGTCACAGATAAATGTTATTGTTATGTCACTAACATTGAAAAGCAGTGTGCTGTATGAAGGCTATGAACTATGTGATTGAAGGTAAAGATATAGTACAAGGATTAATGAGGCGTAGCTGCTCTTGTGGGTAATCATGCTTTACTTTACGCAAGGTTTTTATTAAACAACATGCTTTAAAAACCAGGGTTAAAGTGGCTCTATATCACTTTGTGCCACTAGATGTCATACCAAAATACATCTTGGACCAAAACAAAAGCTTTGTGGGCCAGAATTACACATGCACTAATATGTAAGTGTGATCCCGCTATGAAAACTACAACTAAAACAGAAGAGCTTAGATTTCAACAGAGACAGGGAGTGTGATGTCATTTTCTGCTGTGGACGCAAATACTCCACTATGTTTTCATGGTTTGCAACTATAAAATTGTAACAAATATCATATAGAGCACATTTAAGTGTCCTTTGATCAAATGTATGTTGTATATAGTTTACTCATATCGCATACAGTAACACATTAAAGTTTGGGAGGGAAAAATGCTAAGGTAACGGACAGTCTGGATTTTCATACTATAATGTGACTATATAAGTAACCTTTACAGCTTTATCTTCTAGGCAGGACAAACAAATACACAGTGTGTAGATTTCAGGGATAACACAGAAGATGCATAATTGAACCATGAGTCATGACGATGTAAGCCATAGCCTAGGCTATTGTGTTTTCCTTTACATAAATAAAGGCATTTTCACCACTGTTCTGGAAAAGGCACAAATTGGTGCATAGAAATTCACATTAATGCTCAGACTATTAATGAAACCTATTGATTGAGGGCCTACAGTGAAAGTGTTTATGTATAGTCTTTGTATAGTCAAATTGTCATTAGTGTCTTAGGCCGCCTGAAGGCCCGATCCTAGAATCTCCCCTTGAGCTAATCAATTTCTGTATGGTGACTTCTTTTGTGTAATTTCACTAAACAAGACATTGTGAAATTTCACAAGACTATTCAATAGTTTGTGGAGCATACATTGCTAGTTTAAGTTACACTTTACTGATACATGGTGAACTATCCTCATCCTAGAACTCACATTATAATGCCTTGGTCAAGAGAAAAGGTAGGAATATTAAGCTCATGTGTGTGTTTATAGTGCAAACCAAAATATTACAATATTAGTTGTGGAATATCCTTTTCTGTGGTTAAAATATATTTCCAAAAGTCAGTATTTATCAGCTCTAATATGCCTCTAATTATTTCTGACTGTTTGGCTTGTGTTCCATTTATAAAAACCAAACTACATATCAAGCTTGTGTGTTACCATGCAGTCTATTTCTCTCAGACAAACCCAAGATAAAAAAACAAACAATATATATATATAAAATATTATTACATTTGCTGGTCAGTCCCAGCATCGGGGTGCATTTGGCTTTCACTATTCATCAGCGTTTTCATTCGCCGCTGCCCTTATACAGCCAAGTCTTTTGCTCAAGGTCACATCTGCTTGGGTCCCATCTGGAAATGTGAACTTTGTAGCCAACTGCTCCAGCACATATGGAGTTTCCTACCTATGTTCCATGTCCAGGGGAGAATACTTTTATTCTGGCCAGCTACTGAGAAATGCATGTGTTAATTATTTAAATGTTGGGTTCACGTTCAGTTTAGCCATGTATGACTCTCATTAGGGACAAATACATGTCAGACAGAACTCTAAAATTTGTGAAGTGCACTCAATAATTGCGCTTTTCATACGTTTTGTGTGTAAACTATACTGATCTTATATACGATGTAGCTGTAGATGTGGCTTGGTTTCCCAAAGCCCACATGTTGTTGAGATTTCAAGGGACTGTTGGTGGGACCCACTCTTTTCTATCACAGATACCAAGGCACAGAAGTACTGTTGATACAGATCCATCCAATTATTCTGCTGTCGCAATGTGTCAAGAAACACCTTGTACCATTATTATGCTTCTCCTAGCCAGATTCACTGCAATTCACCGTAATGCATTCTGCACGAAGACAGTTGTTATGCATACAAATAATACATAGGTCCCTTTGTTCAACTCCATGTGTTTGCACACACACAATACACACATATATATATAGTATATACTAATATATGACAAGCATTGAAACACGCATGGCTACTATAAATTACTGTATAATGCATACAGGTAGTATTTTCCTTTGATATAATGTTAATTCCATAATTTATATGTGATACATATATTAATTCCGTAACTTGACTAGCTGGCTGATTTAGATATAAGGATAAGAATTTTACCAATAGGGTTTTATTTCAAAGGTATACTGTAGTCCTCAACCAAAAGCACACATGTTTAGTGCATACAAAACATGCTTGTTGGAATTAAATACAAGAACAAGTGAGAGGCCTAGTTTTATTACTTCAAAATGAATGGTGGTTAAGCTTAAGAGGGCTCCAGACAACACTGCAAAGCAGTTTACCAGTCACGTTTCATGAACCCACTGAAAGGAAGGCAAGCTGTATATTTAGCCTAACAACTGCTTTATGACAAATCACTTCAAAGCACAAAGTTGTCCTGTGGAGACTAAGGACATGTCACAGAGTATTCTGAATATTTATTTTGATGAGGGGGAATTTTATGTTTTATTTTTTATTTTTTATACAACCCCCTTGAAGGCTAGTGGCTCAAGTGACCTCTAAGCTTTTTGCAATCATAACGGATCCCTGAGAAATGTAATAAGGGATCAAGGAAACCTTCTTCACATTGACTCAAATCAGCAAGGGTTCCCAAACCGTTCAGCCAGCAACACCCAAAATAACAGTGCCAGGGACTTGTGACCCCTAATATCCCAGTAGGAGTTACGTAAAACAAAATATACATAATATTACGTTAATACTGATTTTATAAAAGCTGGTAGTAGAAAATATCAAAGTAATTTTGAAACTGAACTAGCAATTCCGCAAACTGTACTACAAGGAAATAAAGGGCGCACTCTAGCCTATGCTTTCCACAAGCCCATTTTCTCTTGCTCTCCCGAACAACAAACACAGCAACAGCACTCACTTTTTGCAGTACGCGATTGAGGCGATGTACCTTATCGATTTCTCTATTAATGAAGTGTAATACCCTTAGTGGGATACATAGAAATCCAGTCACCCGTCCTAAACCTACCCTGAAGCGCTGTGAAAGACATAGGTCTCACCTGCATTCAGGCCTTAATTAAAGTGCTAGTAAGGGCACTGGAAGTGGCAACAGCTTTTGACACAGGATACCTATGTAAGTTGTACCTTTAAAGGAGGTCACGTAAGACTGCTCTTTAGGTGAGGCTGGAAAATAAATAGTAGATCAGTTCATGTGCGATCTTGTGTGAGAATCCTATATCATCTGTGCAGTGTTGGGCAGTAACTGGTTACTAGTAACTAGTAATTATATTACTTTTCAGTAGTGTAACTAATTACTATTTCCAAAACAGTAATAATATGACAATTACTAATCCAAGTAACTAATAGTTACTGCGTTACAAGAACGAGATTTCTGGTTCTAGCAAATATAGGTTAATTAAACCAACCTGTCAATCATCTGGTTTGAGAGGCTGCAATGTTTTCACTTTGGCTGATTGTTGACTCCTAAGGTT
>JAODTR010005145.1:0-11585 GCA_025399935.1 Amblyopsis rosae | reverse complement strand
ACAAGGCTCCAGACAACACAGCTCTCAGGATCATAAGGACACACAAACCTCTCCACCACGATAAGGTGATGGTTCCCAGAGAGGCTATATAAAGATGTATATTATTATTATTATTATTATTATTATCATTATTTCTCATGGGATGTGATATTTTGATGACATTTAAGGACTCGATATCAACTTGCCTTTTTTTCTAACCTAACCCTTATCTGCTCATGTCTTATTTTGACTTAAGGCTTAACATACAAATGGTATTATTTGACGATTAACTCCCCCAAAAATACAGTCACAGACTATAAGCCTACTCAAAGAAAGATTAAATTGCTAAGAGGTGTGTGTCTAAGAAGCTGAGAAAAAAAAGTAAAGGGCATGGGGGGTAAAGAGAGAGGCTGCCTGCACACTTTCAAGATAAATAAATAAAAGAGGCTTGCGTGACAAGGATGGCTTTAACCATCGAAAGGGGGTAGCACTCTCTCTTCTGTCCTCAAATGTCACAGTTGCTGGGGGTGATGAAGTTGAGTGGTGCAAGCTAAACAAATGTTGAGAAATTTCAGCAAGTGTCCGCACTGGACAACACTAGCCATGGGTGGCGGCTGCTTTCTCAGAGGGAAGGCAGAAAGGACTTTGGTACACATGCATTGTCACACACATTGTCAACACGTTCAAAACAAACACATACAGTACAGTACTATAATTTAGTACTGATTGTGTTGATTTTTAACAATATAGTACAGTATATCCTCTATTGCTGTATCTATCTATCTATTGCTGTATTGCACTTCTCTCTCTCTCTCGCTCTCTCTCTGTCTCTCTCTCTCTCTCTCTCTCTCTCTCTCTATATATATATATATATATACACACACAGTATATATAGAATGATATATAAATATTTATTTTGAACATTGTTTATAAAATAATGCATTGTTTTATTAACATTATTTCCTTAAACTGCTAAACAATCCTTTCTCTCCCAAATCCAAACACATGTGCACAATAAGGACCTACTTCCCTCTAGTAAACTTTCATATGCAGACTTTTGATAAACTTTTAATTATTTTATGATGCATTAATTGTAGATGATATACTGTACATATAAATGTATTTGAGTTACAAATGCTCAAAGCATAAAAAACTGAATTAGCATGCTTTTCAGAATACCCATCACGTATTTTAGCCTATAGTTAACTTTTTTTGGTCATCCATTATTGGGATCTAGTAAATTATTTCCATATGGGTTGGGCATAATAATGGTTAAAATCTTCACTCAAGTAGCCAAGGCCATGAATGCAAAATCACAAAATCCCATGTGAAAATTATGTTACAGTGCTTGTTCATATACAAAATAATGCAGTATGTTATCTATTTAAACCAATACTATAATGCTGGTAATGTTGCTGTGAAGTATAACACAATGACCAATTTACTGTACATAATATAATTTCATTTCATGTCTTACAATCATTTTTGGGGAGATTATTCAGCTCTGTGTCATACACACTTCCAATGTGTTCATGTTAAATGCAAAATCAGTAATGTGTGAAACACAGATAGTATAACACATTTAGTTTGACAATATATGACACACAAGAGGATTTTCTGCATACGATAATAACAGTAACAGTGAAGCCTTTCTATTGTTTGTGAACTTCAATACATCACTGCCGCAAGTGCAGACTTCAGTTACAACCATTTCTCCATATGCTTTCGACACAGGTTAACATTTCATGACAACATAAAATAATGTTTTTAAATCATCAACAAAAAAAAAAATGTATGGGGAAGGTTTGCGGTGCAGCTTTGTGGCAAGTGAGGCTGCCGAGAGCTGTACTTTGCCCAGCTGGAATTAGAGCAGGCATTTTTGTCAGAAGACCCACGGCAGCAGCTCAGCAGAGGGGAAATGAAGCCATCATCTTTACTAAGACATGCTCCTCGGAGGGAGAAAGAGAGACACTTTCATCTCAGCACTTCCCCATGCACAACGTGCTGCGCTAAGTGTTTGGTGTGGATTATCAAGACTAAGGAGAGCGAGGGAGAGAGAGAGTGAGAAACATTGGGAGGTGTTCATACTGCCGTGAACTCCATTTATCTTTGTATTATTCTGCAGTTATTTCTTTCTTACCAAAGTGTCTCTTGTTTACAGGAGCTAGAAAATTGTTACACAAAAAACCATGCATCCCCCACGGGACATTTCCTGAACGTCTATATTATTAACTTGATTTGCTATATAGTTTTCAGAGGAAATCAAGTTTGGCAACAGATTGCAATATAATATGTATAATGTATTCTACATACAACACTATATAAATAGATTATTTCTAGATGTATATGTTGTGCATAAATATACATAGATTTTGACCCTATATTGTTTCACTATTATAATACAAATTAATTATTCATAACTTCTTCTACTCATTAGTTGCAATTTCATTAGCCACTCCACAGTCAATGCAATGGAAGTGTTCCTGATATGTTACCTGAACTAGTGGCCTATGATTACCCAGGGGTGCTCGATGGTGTGTAAATGCCTTCCAGATCTACTTACACATCCTGAAAATCAGAACAGACGCACTTAGTTAATGTAAAAATTCAGTGTACTGTATGGTTGCCACCTTAAGTTAGCTCAACACCGTCTCGCCACTTAGCTAGCTCTGTTCCGCTCTCTCCAAATATTAGGACATACAGTTTATACTCAATGATTCACATCCAGAAAAGTACCCTTGAGGTAAGGTAAACACAGATCCAAAGGAGCAAGGTGCTCTTCAGACTCCTGTCCACAGTGAGGAGGAGATCAGATGCTGTGGTTTCTTCCTCTGTTGCCTGTGAGCATGAGCTTTGCTCCTCTATTGCCTTGACCTCCACTCGACCTCATGTCGGTTTTTTTCCCTCAGTTTTTTTTTTTTTTTTTACCTCGCAGACAAAAGGCCTTTGTTCTCATGTTCTAACCTGAGGAAGGTGCCTAATGAATGCAGACGCAAAAGTTTAAAGTCAAGGAAATATGGGGGGGAAATCTATTAGAGTCCCAGGAAGAGAGAAAATTACACATATTGTGTGTTGAACACGAACTAAAAACAATGGCTTCAGGGAAAGGAATGCAACAATGCATATGAAATGTGCTGTAAAATAGGTATAGACCCACCTGTTTCCAAGACATTGGGCTGTGATGTACATTGTACAATGCTGAAATCATTCCAGCTTGCATTTGCAGTTTTTGTTCACAATCCTACAGATTCTGCAGGTCGCCTATTTTAAGTGACTATTGTAATTTAACTGTATTAATTCACTTCATTTTTTGTATTATTTGCAGATATACCATCCAAATATGTTCTGTGTTTATAGGATACACTATTACTTTATATTTGTGCATATGTATGCCTACAATTGATGTGTCTTGAAAGCTGGTCCACAAAACAACATTTTTATTACATTATTATTATTATTATTATTATTATTATTATTATTATTATTATTATTATTATTATGTTAAATGGCCCAATGTGTTACATTGTGGTGGACAACATTGTTGAATCATGTAGCATACAGTCTGATGCTGTCCTCCAACACAAAGACAGTCCATAATATTGTCACAAACCACGTTGTCCTACTCTGTGTTTAGAGTCATTTCTCAGAAATACGTAAATCAAGCAGGGCTGTACTTCAAGCTTATGTTGACCTACAGTATATAGGCATTTTCCATAATGCACCAGACCGATGCTTCTGGTCCATGTGAAGCTATAGGCCTATCTCCATGCCACGTGGACCAGGTTATGCTACCTGCACTACATGTGGTAGTGCAGGTGAACTAGCCTTCACGCTGATCGTGTGCTTTCAGAGTGTTTTGTAAAACTATTGATCATTGAGTATCTGTTAGGTCTTTATGGTAACACACAGCGCACTGATACACATGGGTTTTTGATGCAATGTTTCCCCTCTTTGTAAGATTGTTAAACAAAACAAAAACAAAATGTAAACAAAAATAAGTAAATAATAAGTTGAAGTGCTATATGGAGGATCATATCACTTTCATTACTCAACCTGGAGAAACATCTGTTTTAGCCTTAAATTGACCACTATCTTATATAATAAAAACAACAGATGGAAAAAGATATATTTAAAATTAATCTACATCTTAAAGTGCAATTCTAGCCAATTATTACCCGAACCTCATTTTCACATCTAAATGTATTGAACATTTCTGACCAAAACATAATCAAACAATTCTGTAATAATTAGAATGTACTTTATTTGACTGAAGATTAATTTTAACCTATAAAAGTACCATATTGTAGCTTTCTATTAGACAGTCTATATAGGGAAAAACTTGACACCTTGATGACAGCTTGGTAACAGCTTGGTAACACATATGGGAACGAACAACTGTCATGCCTCTCCTAAAGTTTAATAAAACACCAAACTTATACAAAGTGCCATATGGGATTGAAAGTTCATGAAATTGCAAGCACGCCAGTCATGCAGCAGGGAATATTGTTTATCACAACATATCAATATAGAGACCACAGCAAATGCACTTTCCTAAGTATAATTTGCTGCATACTGTATACACCCATTCTCCACTCCTGTTTCTCGGACCACAGCAGGACATCATTTCACGGGCCTAATATGAAACCTACTCTATGGCATGCGTTTCACCCTGCTGTATCCCATTACGCTGACAATCATCTTGCCACAATGCCAAACTGTGACGGGGACTCTGTGGATGGACTTTGGCTCGGTGTCACCCAGCTCCAGTTAGAACATAAGAGAAATATTTATACCTGCCAGCAAGACTGATGTTTAATTCATTGTCCCTCTAACCTGGGAAGCTCTACGCGGGGTTATGACCCACTCATTAACGCTCAGGGGGAAAAACCTCTAGAATGTGCGCTTCCAGTACTGAATGTGTGTGTGTGTGTGTGTGTGCCTGCGTGTGTGACTGTGTATGTGTGAGAGAGAAATAACCGTTAAGTTTCCCTTGTGTGTTTATATGTTTTCACATTAACACTTATGTTATGCATCTACAGTATCCTATGCATTTCTGTCAACATTATTCTATGTGTGACTGCCATAACAAATAGCTAATATCGTAACATAATTTTGCCCTCTGACCCCACTGTCTCGCCATGTCTCACACACACACACACACACACACACACACACACACACATTACTCCCAAGGCCCCTCTTCCATGGAACCCTGGTCATTAAACACACATAAAGCATAACACTTGCAGCAAACGAGCCCCCACAGACATTACTGTATTACCATTGCTATGCAGGTTGCTGCTGTGGGCCATGAGAGGTTAGATGGATGGATTGTAAATGTTGCGGAAGGATGAATGAGAAAAAGAGCTGTGACAAGTAATGTCACCCCTGAACACCCTCAAACCCCAGCTTCTCTTGTAATGTATTTCAAGACTGGAACACATGCGACACACAGCTGACAAGTGCGCGAGTGCCACGCTTTGTATTTTTATACAATATTCTTGAAATGCGCTCAAAGTGCTCCTCAATGAGATTTCAGCTGGCACACACGCAGGAAGTCCACATTACCCTGGGCCGAATGTTTGGCCATCAAGCTAATCTAAACAATGCAATCACATCGAGAGCTGCCACATGTAGCCAGAACAGCCATATTGAACCAGTGCGATAATGAGGGGGGGGGGGGTTCCCCTTCACATCACTACACTATGAGACCCATGCATGCTAGCATCGATGGGATGCGAGAAGCGTCTTGTTATTAAAAGTGCGCGGGAGAAAACAGATGGGGGGGAATGACATTGGTATTCACTTGGTCTTGGTGTTGTGTGCCATCTGTCGAAAAAGAGAGGCAGATAGATTAGAAGGCTACTAACCCCCCCCCCCCCCCCGCAATCACTTTACAGAAGCCGCAGCTTCTTGTGCTCTGCAGTGGTTAGAGCGGAAAGCTATTTTCATTAAGTGGCATAGAAGTATGGCTTCACATTTAAGATGGGGGGGGGCATTCAAGCATGCACAGTGAATGTATTGAGTGCAGGATGTGCAAAAATGTATATGGGTGAGCACACACACACACACACACACAAATTATTCTATTCAATTCCAACTAACCCTAGGGATTATATTTGTCATGTTTTAAAATAAATGTTAAATGTTTTTATATATGTTATTGGAATAATACTAAAATTAATTTTAAGGCAAGAAAGAAAGGGCAATTATATCCGCATTGATTTCTTGGGTTGCTTTGTGAGAATGCATTCACTAATACTGAATAAGAACATACAATTTCTCTGCTAGAAAACAGCCTAAGCAGAAATAAGAGTGATGCTTGACTACAAACACAGCTATGGACACATCACGGTGGCATAGAGACATGGTGTCTATACAACAACCCAATGACCTCCAAAGCCCTGTTGTGTCCTTATAAGCCAGACACAGACATCCCACCATGGTCCAGGGACACTACAAATGGACTGTGACGTTGAATTTGTTCCTTGAAAAAAGCTGGTTATTTTCAATTATAAATGTAAAAGTATGTTATTGTACGGTATTAATAAAAACATACAGCATAAAAACTGTAAGGAGAAACATGTCAATATAATATAATTGGGGCAGCAGTGGCGGTATAGACCAGGGTCACAAGGGGTGTTGTGGAGTAGGTGTGGTTGTTTTGTTCACTGTGTTGGTTTGCGGTGTCCTCGTCTGTGATTGTATGCTATGTTTTTGTCTTTTAATGAGTCACAGGTGATCTACAAGTTCCTGGTTCAAACCCTGCTAACCCCAGACTGAGTGTCAAAATGTCTGCCCCCGGTGGTTGAATGGTGCCTTGCATTGTTGACGTCATAATTCTTGTATTACAGTACTGGGTGAATGTGAGGAATGTACAGCACTTTTAGTGGCTGGAAGGTTAGCAAAGCGCTATACAAATGAAGTCTGCTTACCACTTATTTAACCACTGAAGCACTGAAGCTCCATAAAGAACCGTAGTGTGCACTTTCACTCACTGATCTATATGCTGTGTGCAACATCAACATACAATACATAGTTGGTGCCATGCATAAATACAATACATGTTGATATAACCTCAAAATGAGCAGGCTTTACATTGTCTAATGAAAGGAACTAGAAAAGACATCTTTCACTATTTGTAACACACCATACCGCTCAAACAAGACTAGTATTTAATGCAACAATCTTGCCTGCAATGACATATTATTTGAGTATGCACTCTAATAGGCTCTAACAGACTCCACTATAGCTATTGGACCAACCAGACATAATACTATCACAACAGGCATACTGGACCCACCACAAAACCTAGCAGAGGTCCACCATTTTAATGAACTGTAACTTATTCTTCTTATTCTTTTATCTTGCCGATGATGTAGATATAATGTGTACCATGCTCACAATTCTGAATATAGTTAACATGTTACATTACTAGAGAAAAGCTCAGCATCATTCATTTGATTTATGATAACTAGAAGAGTGCTATTACTTTTAAATAATTGACAGTTGATATTGCTTTCTAAGTTTTAGGAAATTATATCTTACAATGTTATTGTAATTAACACAGTGTGAGACAACTTTCTTCTTAAAATGGTGTATATACACAGAACAATATTACAGTAGAGTGAATGATTGGAAGCTAATACACATTTTGTAACTCACAGTCCTCTAGCTGCCCGTGAGCTCGCTATACAACCCTGACTCTGTAAATGGGAACACAACATGGTGCAGACCGAACCACACAACATTGTCCTAATCTTGATACATTTTTGGGGACAGAGCATCTGAGGGAGCACGCTATTTCATTGAAGGGAGAGGTGTTTGTTTTTATTGAGTCAAATACAGTCTTTGTCCAGTTCACTCTCCCTTAAAAAATAGCAGAAAACTATGAAATAATGAATTCACAAAAAAGTGAAATAATTGCGTCCTGAACAGAGAAAGACGTCACACTGTGTTATGTGTGTTGTATTCTGAGCTCCTCTGTTCTTTGTTTTCATAGCAGGGCCTACTACAGTATAACACTATAAGTGCTGCTGTGTGGCTCACTGAGCATTTGTTTTTTTTAGGAGTTGTTGGCTTAACACGTTGCTCGTGCATAGTTTTGAACTTCTCGCATTGCTAGTCTTGATTCCTCCCCCGTGATGTGTTTGTGCTGTTGTCTGTGTCTGTCCCGGCTGCTTGTGTAAGAGTGAGGTCGGCTCCGGGCGACAAACACACCTGTTCCTGTTTGATCATTGATTTAGCACTTGAAACACGTTCCCATGGCTATGAACATTACATGCCATTGTGATAGTCATTAATCACGGTAAATGTGCATGCATCGTGACCGCAGCGTTAGTAAATCTAGCCTACAAATTGACCGGTAGACTAATCATCACAATGCGTTTTCCCAAATATACCATTATAACATACAAGCAGCCATTATGGCAACCATTATATAATCATATAATCACTAGGCATGGTGGCCTATTAGTTTTTAAATAACTTACATTTTGATGATCCAATTACTTGAAAAGCACAACCACTGATAAGTACTGTAAGATGTAAATGCTTTCTCCTCATTTAAGTGGTTGATGGCGGTTCAATTCACAACTGATCTTTTAATATTTGAATTTTATATTTTGTTTTTCTCACCAAATTAAGGAATAACCCAGAAGCTATAGCCTGGGTCTTACATTAAGAAGTAATTATCGAAAATGTTAAAGGGGCTTTTATTGTCACATACACATTGCAATATTCGTCCTCTGCATTTAAACCATCCCTTAAGGGAGCAGTGGGCAGCTGCTGTGCAGCACCCGGGGACCAACTCCAGATAGGAGCCAGTGTCACTGACTGGAGGGTGAACCTAACATGTTTTAGATAGTGGGGGAAACCGGAGCACGTGGAGGAAACCCACACAGAAAGGCCAAGACGACCGGGTCCTTCTTGCTGTGAGGCCACAGTGCTATCCCAGTGGCGTGGCGTGGCTAATACATCTGAAACATCCTTCTCATAGCGGAAACTGAGCAATTCGCCGAAAACGGTCTCCTGTTGCCTAAATATTTAGCTAGGTAACCTAGATGATCACATGATCCTGTGCCCCACAGCAGGCGGAACTTGTCATAAAGTTAGCGATAACCATTTAGACCCGTTTAGAGGGACGAAATGATTGGTCAATTTTAACGTCATTTGAAATATCTTTCTCATTACGATGCCCTCTGTAAAAGTATAGAGGGCAGCCTGTTTCATTTAACCCTTCACATTTAAACACAAACTGAAGAGAACATTTCATCAGAAACATTGTTAAGATGTTACATACAGTACATACTGTACATTTAGATGGTGATTGTCAAATTATGAATTGATTCAATTAAAATGGATTACTTAGAAAATATAATATTAATTTTTTATGAGGGCCCTGACGGTTGCCCACTGGTTTCTGGGTTAATGTGGATGCTGGTGTTTTGGTGATACTGATTAAGTGTGAAATGTATTATGCAATCACACTTTTCTTATGATATTTTAATAAAATCATGATTTTCTATTTTAAAGCTTGTTTCAGTTGTGCTTTTGTATACAGAAAATATGAGTCTCTAGCCTGGTGAACGCAACAACCTTTGCAGGAGACTGAGATTTATAAACTATAGTGATAAAATATTATTATTATTATTTTCATTTAAGCTGTCCCAAGCCTGGCTGACACCTTATTCCATCCAGAATCGGGTTGATTTGGTGGTGCCCCATTTATAATATTATTTGACATATTCACTTATTAAAATGCACATTTTGGGTTAAAGATAGCATAAAAAGATGCAAAAAAAAGAAAGAGGCCATTTTGAGATTGTTTTCTCAGTCAAATCTGCTTCAATTACCCCTTACTGTAAATATTCAGTACATCATATACAGTATGTATCTCACTGAGGGATAGACTGCAAACATAATGAAGAGTTGCGATAGTAGTGGGGTTTGTATGCCTGTGTGTGTTACGGCATCTTAAGACCTTGGCATAGAAGGTGTTTTGATGATTTTATGTTCTCAATGCGAATACAGATTTGTCACAATTTGCCAGTTAGAAACGTTAAATTACTTAAAGGGGGGGTAGGGGTGATCGCCTTTTCAGGTCTTTTAGTGCTATATTTGGATGTCTTTGGTGTCTAACAACTCACAAAAACTGAAATCAGACAACGCAGTCATTTTGTTTTGGACAGCCTATATCTGTATACAAGGTCAGCAAGCCATTTTGATGTTGCAGGGCTCCTGATGTCAAAAGCACTTAATTTGAATAAATTACGCCCCTCCGTCTGCCTATCACCACCCACGTCTTGAGAACTAGTATGCAATATCCTCTATTATTTTTCTTGCTATCATTGTAGACTATTCCCTATCATACAGCCGCAGTATTAATGCGAAAGACCATGGAAAGTCAATAAAAATCAGTTCCTTGCAGCATAGACTGGCAAAATAACTACACATTCACTGCCAGCAATAACGCGACAGCCATTATTCATTTCACTGAGCGCCGAGCGTTAAACCAGAGGCCTGAGTGGACCTGCGATTCCTAAGAGTATTGTGTGCTTGTGTGAATACATATGGCTCTGGTTACAAGCTTCAGAACGTCACACACCCATGTGCCATGCCGAGCTTGCCGTATTACAGGGCCAGCACTCTGTGTGTTTATACGCAAATGTCTTATTTGGCCTGGCCGAGACTAGCTCACACTAGCCGAAGCTATGTGTAGCCCTGGGCGAAATGCAAGGGCGCCCTTTATAATGAATGAACATTATCGTTTTAATATAGATCTAAAAGCAAACCCCCCCCTCCCATATCCGCCTCCCATGCAGTACCTTTTCCATGGAACGGCTAGGCAGAATGAAGGTGCAATATTATGCCTTGAGAACGCTGGTAAAATGTGTCGACTGCTATTATAATGCACATCAATAGTCCCGACACAGCAAAATTAGCCGTGGTGGTCAGCAAAGCCTAGTCTATCATGTCAGCAGATTAAGTAGAAGGGAGGGCAGGGTGAGCCAATAATCCATGGGATGAGCAGTAGCTCGTTTGCATAGAAGCACAAGTCACCAAATCCAAGCACTCTTGATTATATAGCAATATATATGGTCTCTGGAAGCTCTTAATCTGTGTGGTATTTTCACATGACCGTGTCACATAAAATGCATTAAGGAAGGAACTTCAAGGAACTTTTTCAACATGTGGAAAATGGGCATAATGTGTCTCCTTTACAATTCACCTGTCAAAATATTACAGTTTTGATTACTGTAGATGTTTTAGGCTATGGGGTTGCACACAATATACTAATTAACTTTCTAATTTCTAAACAGAAAAAACACCTAAATGAAATGAATGGACACCTAAAATAAAACAAATAACTGTTTTCAGGAAACTTATAGGTTTTTAGGTTTTGAGCTTGCTTTGTGCAATTTGCGTTTCTATCTAAAATACATAACACATAATACTGTATATGTCCTATCTTACTCTATTGTCAGCTGGAGGCTATTTATATCTTACGTTTGTGTGGAAGCCCTGCTACAGTCCATCCATCCATCTTCTCCCGCTTATCCGGAGTCGGGTCGCGGGGGCAGCAGCTTCAGCAAGGGACCCCAAAC
>JAODTR010005144.1:0-11585 GCA_025399935.1 Amblyopsis rosae | reverse complement strand
ACACACACACACACACACACACACACACACACACACACACACACACACACACACACACACACACACACACACATGGCTAAATGTGGTACAAACCAAGAGGAATAGAAGTGATGCAGAAAATATAGACTAATATTCATAGAATATTGAGAATTATTTTTTGTTTGTCATAAAAATAATTATAAAATGTGTTGTGGGGGCAGTATATTGTTTCTCTTACCATTAACTGTACAACCGTTTGCTTTGAAAAAGAACCACTGATACATACGATTTGTCACATGGAGTTTTTCCACCATTCATCTGAGCGGATGTAATTAGGGAGGGCATAGAGCCTGAAGAACATTCCATCAAGAAAGGAATGACGGGGGCAGCTAAACTTATAGCACGTCTCTCGTACTGGACAGTAGCTTCAAACTGGCCTTCATTAAGGCATGCGCTCTGATGGGTGATTCTGTGTGTCTATGTTGGGAAGGAGCTTTGAAACAGGAACATGAAAACGCACTTGGCAGCAGCTTCACAAATCCCACATCAGGCCCTGAGAAACCATAATCACAACTTTCATTTTTCAGCCTTGTTTATTTCAGAGGCTGGGGTTACAATTAAGGCCATTTGCCTTGCAATTAGTGTGTTAAAAATAATAAAACAATTTAAGCCTACCTAAAATACCTGTGTTTTGTGTCATGATTTTGTGGAGCGCAAATTGAAATTACAATGTTTAGACATCGTCAGGGAGCTGTGTTTGTCTGGTTGTGGATTTGTAGCACTTTTGGAGAATACGGCCAAACTCTGGTCACAATTCCTGCCTGACCTTCACAGGATCATTTTAGCTGTGTGGATGTAAAATGTCATGATTTACTGCAAGGATTAGTTGTTCAACAGCCACATCGTAAGTGAGGAACATCTCTCGAGAGCCAGTAAGTACATTTCCCTGCCCTTTACCCCCCTTCCCCCTCCCCCGCCCCCCTCCCTACCCACACACACTACTTACCCTAATCTTCCCATTAAACTTGCACAGCTCAGAGAACATTGCCCTTAGGCCAGCAGAGGCCTAATCCCCCCCCCCACATCCCCCCATCGCCACAACTTTCCCACCCGCCAGCCATCCTGTATTTATCACTTGTCTTTTGTTAATTTAAATCATTTAAATCTATTTCCTTATGTCTTATAAATAAACACTATAAACCAAAGCACAGTCTCACAGTGTAGCCGTTGTATACATTTTGTCTTTACTTACAGGATGTTGTAACACCCTCAGAACCCACAATTCTTTACTGTTGAAAGGATTTAAATGCATAACGGCTGTACGGAGAGGGGTAGAGAACATATGAGCCAATGAGCTCTGTAGGAGAGGAGCAGAGAGGAATGCATGCCACTCAATGGTGAGGCGTGGGAGGGACCTATAGCCGATCTGAGACCTGAACAGAGTCAGACTGGCCAATCAGAGCACAGGTAGGTGCTGGCAACAAGTGCCTTTGTTAAAAAAACCCTGCGCACCATTTTATGATTGGATCAAGGT
Organism: Amblyopsis rosae; assembly: GCA_025399935.1. Taxonomy (NCBI): domain Eukaryota; kingdom Metazoa; phylum Chordata; class Actinopteri; order Percopsiformes; family Amblyopsidae; genus Amblyopsis; species Amblyopsis rosae. The sequence goes on along the minus strand of JAODTR010005144.1, from coordinate 10,072 downwards.
GGTCCACATGTTTGCTAGCACCTGTGTTTAAACAAATTGTGAATCTTGCATGCACTCTTTCAGTTTCACACACAAAACAACATTTTTGTAACCACAAGGGTTTTTCCAGACTGAAGTGCATACCTTTTTATAACTTCCATGAGTGTTTACTTCCATGAGTAAGAGTGTTGTACCACTAAAGTGTGATGTAATTAAACTCGAATGCTAACCGCCATGGATTGATATTCTGAATTTTATAAAGTTATAGTGCATTTTCCGGAATACTCAACATACTGACCTCAATGTCCAACAGACTGCAGACAGATTCCTGTACAATTTTTTTCCCTTTTGTTAATTTTTCCATGCTAAAGGCCCTCTCTCCACTCATGCTCACTCTAGACTACCTTGAGGACAGACTGGGGCTGTGATACATCAGTTTGTGTGTGTGTGTGTGTCCGTGTTTCATGCTTTTGATCCGATAGTTTTGGAATCGTGAGTCCGTGACACATGTGCCATTAAGATGAAAGCAGGGCCAGCCCATAAAAAGCGCCGCGCTATGTCCCACGCGATGCGGAGGCTGAGCCGTATAGGCACAAGGTCTGGCCGTGCCGTGCGGGGGGAGAGCTCGGAGCGCACGGAAAGCTCAAGTCTCACACCAGCCCCTGAGCCTCGGGCCTGCATTCACTAATTAGACCTGATATACAGCCTGGTGTGTGCTGATTGGAAGCAGACGCATCTAACTCAGGACAGGGTCCTGTTGCATGCCGGAGGGTGACATTTTGTTTCCAGGCACTGATCTAAGGTCAGCTTCATGCTCTCTAAACAAATGGCAATGGCAGTGATTTAGGAGGTAAACTGATCCGGATCTCTGCGTATTATGCACCCAGGCCTATCTTGTGGATGGTGGAGACGGGATGTGGCAAACAGCTCTCCGGCTCACAAGCAGCTGTCCATGTGGCGACAGCCTTGGCTTCACACAGAAATGACTGGCATGCTACAGGCAGCGCAGACTGCGGCGCCGTGCCAACCATGCCCAAGCGCTCCCTGTGTGTGGCAGGCCTATCATGCTGGACGCACCGCGCTATACCGCTGGGCTCCACCAATGGCTCTGGAACACTGAGCCTGTGGCTCTTCTCACTCACTGCCTGTCTGCGTGTGTGTGTGTGTGTGTGTCTGCCTGTCTGTCTGCCTGGTTGTCTGTCTGTCAGTGTCTGCCTGCCTATATGTCTGCCTGTCTGTCTGTCTGTCTGTCTGTCTGTCTATCTATCTATCTATCTACACACAACTTCCACAATTTTCTCCAAATAATTTTCTTAAATAGTTCAGGGAAGGATATATGACTTATGACTTGTCAAACAATTCTGCACGTCTGTGGGACTGATCATTGGGTAAATTGTAAAAAAGCAGAATAATTACGTAAATGGCTGTTTTGACTGGAACAGTGATCAAGTCGCTTATGGGCCTGACAAGAAAATGAGAATTCAGCCCACAGTAAACCTCAAAGCCAGAGAGATGTACTGTTACCTTATTGTTTTCTGGCACAGACTAGCATTTTCGTTGTGGGTTCCATGGCAAAATTATATTAGATTGGGTGAAATGAGCCAATAAGGTTCATCATTAAATATTTCTGTGGCATACCAGTTCATTGAATCTGCAATATGAAATATCTCAATTATTTACAGAGGTTTTAGTTCAACTATTATGAAGACAAACAGCTCAGCAGTATTCTGTCCAATAGCATTTAGAGAACCATCACAGTTGTGATTTTGCAGCTGGTCTGCAATTGCAGAGTAATTGCAGATTATGAAAACACGATTTGTGTCAATGAAATAATAGCAGTCCGTTGATAAATATGCCATTAGCGATTTGGGACCTGGGGGAAGGCAAGTTTTCAAGGAAAACAGCATGCGGCTTGTAAAGGAACAAGTACACTGAGTACCTTTCCTCATCATTTGTCATTGTGATGAATTAGAATCATTTCTCTTGAAGGAAGAGTGGGGACCTGCCATTCCAACTAATTATTATCCCATTACGCTTTGAATGACCCTGAGGTGATCTGAATGCTTTGTTTCCACTCACGTCTTTGCTCAAAATATCCAATGTCCTTTCATTTCCATTGGGCACGAAGTAATCACTGACATCCACACTGCTGACCACTGCTGATTCTACAGACCCAAAAATATATAGTAAAATGTAAATGTTCTGCATTTATATAGCACTTTTATCCAATGGGCATTACAGTATTATGCCTCACATTGATTGTTGCTATGCAAGGTGCAACCAACCAGTTGGAACACTTACAGGATAGGGGGTTAGACATCTTGCTTAAGGATGCTTACAGGCAGGTAAACACCAGGGTTTGAACCCACAACCTTCCAGCTGGGAGCCCAACACCCAGACATCTAGACCATCCTGCTCCCCAAACACACAGATCCAACTAGCATATATAGGTTCTGTAGAGGTAATTATGCCATAATGTCATTCTCAATTGTTCTGATGCATTGCCCCTATAAAATAAATAGTTCTTAGCTGCAAGTTATTCTTTTGGCTTCATAAAGAAATAACCACTGGAAAAATAAACACATTGCACAAACACCTTTGGATAGCATGGATAGCTTCAATGACAGTTCTATATTTAACCTAAGACAATGGGGAAATACATCTGGACACCCATTAAATGAAAAGGGTGAGCTGATTTATAGACTGCATAGAAATGGCTGTTGGCTAATCGGGGAGGTTGGGTTGTAAACAAGGGAAAGATGCATGATTGAGCTTTATCATGATGAGTTGAAACTTGGAGCTGGCTGTGCTAAATCAGTCATGCATACAAGTATGGCCAGCAGCGGTTACGACCTGCAGTGTGTCAGACACACGTGCAGGCCGCTGTTCGATAGCATTCAGCTAGTCATGACTGGCGGAGGGACATGCAATTTATATACATACATACACGACAACTGACGGTTTGGATACCGGTATCTTTCTGTCCTTTTTCCTTCCATCTGCCTTTCTTTTCTGTCTCCCACTTAAAGCTGCTTCTCTTTTCTGTTGACAGCTTTTCGCTGCTGAAAAAAGAAGCAGAATTACTGAGCAAAAGGGAAAAAGAGAGCAAATAACAGCTCTTAGAATGTTTGGATTGTGAAACCAGAACATTAGTACAAACCATAATGGCTGGCCCTGAGCTCCCAGCGCTGCTCCAGAACTTCACTCACAGGCAATGATGTAACGTCAGCCATTTCATATGAAGCATTCGCTTGTTGCACTACTTAACATCTATTTATACCTTTTTCATCCACTCAAAATAAAACAGCCTGTTAAGCCAGTACACTTTAAATAGCCTGTTTGTTTAAAGCTTTGGAAATTTGAATAAAACTATGAATTGCAAGTTAAATATTGGTGATAAATGGTGGCTAATAATGTAGATAGGCTTAACATAAAAAAGCAATGGCTGAAACAATGAAAGATTAAGCATTTTTTTATCCATTGGGAGAGCTGGATGATCTCTCTTCAATGATCCATAAATTAACAATATGAATGAAGTTAATATATGTGTCTCAGTGACCTGGCAGACTGTACAACCTGCAGTGCTGTCCGGGATATATCCAGTTACACTGTGTGTGTGTGTGTATATATATGTGTGTGTGTGCGTGTGTGCTCAGTGTCTACGTGCACGTTTGTTCCTTATTTGTCTTGTTCGTGTTTGTCTACGTGCCTGCAGCGCACACATGTGCCCTAAATGTGTGCTATAGTGCGCATGTGTGCCGCACGTGTGTCTGCGGTGCCAAGCAGGCCACAGTGGTTCCTACACAGCAGAATAAACAGGTCTGTCTGTGTCCACAGTCTGTAATTAAAGCCGTATAAAAGTGCACACGCATGCAGTCGCAGCACACGTCACAGGCATAGCCTGTCCAGCAGTTGATCGACGCTGTCGTACGACTGCACTGGCATGCCATGTACTGTAGGCTACACGCAGATGTATACGAACCGTTGATAGACACTTTGCAGTCAGCGCTATAGACCGGCAGAGCAGCCGTCTTGAGATCCAGCCACAGCCGCAGGCAGCTCGACTCACCTCGGCCAAAGGGGCAATCAGGCCCGCAGTGGCTCCACTACCTCAGCCAGAGAGGCATCCTTGGCATCGCGCTGAATCCATCCTGTGTTTGGCATTAACGGAGCGATGCATGCACCAATGATCCGTAATCCAAATGGAGAGTCAGCACAGAAGGCCCCTCTTACTGTCACAGCTGAGAGAAGATAGTTTATGGAAGTTTGGTCTAGTGGGCACTCACTGGACTTATGGGGGCCAAAACGTCAATTTTCCCTTTTCCAAGCATGCTATTATACTAATCCCTGATTACAGGACAGTAGCCTAGGCACCAGCCAACATTAGTCAATCGCTATCTGTTGTATGTTTACGTTATGCTTTGCATCATAGCCTATATCGTGTGGTCTAATGTGAATTATTAGCTTGTGATGTCACTTTACCTCAATTTATGTGCTCCATTGTAAATGCTGGCTTGTATCTTATTGGTACGTCATGCATCTGTACATTTGCTAGATGTTCAATTTAGGCATGCCGTTATAGTTTCTGAACAGATTTTGCCCCCTGGTGGTTTAATATATAGTGCAGTAACTTCAGCTCATTCAATTAAAGTAAGATTATTATTTGCATGAATTATTTTGCTGTGGTCAATTGGAGGATATACATATTACATTGGTCTACAAATACGAGTGGGTAAATTCACAGTTGGTATCCTAATCGATAAATATTTGTGACAGTGGTGTGGTAGATATATGCGTGTGCTTGCGTATATGCATCCACAGGAGCGGCAGTATACAGGTGCATCTGCACGTGTTATATAACGTGTGTATAAGCACACATGCACTTTGTACTACAAGCATGCAGAAATGTGAACATGCCTGCAAAACATTTACAAATGTGTGTGTGTGCACATACATGCACACGTCTGCCTGTATGCACTGTACAGTATGTGTGTGTGCTTGCGTGTGTCCATCAGACGAATGCCCCTGGAGCCAGTCCACAACAGAGACCCACGCGTTTCCCATGCTCGCTCACACCAAGCAGTGAGATCCACCATACCCCCCGCCCCTACCCCTTCTTCTTTACCCCCGCCATGTCCTCCTCCTCATTCTCAGCTCGCTCTGCCGTTGCCATGACTACCATCATCGTCCCATTTCGTTCTCAGCTGATGTTCAACCTGACCTCACCGCTGCACCAGGGATAATTACCTCCTGGTCTCTGGTCTCCTGGTCTCATGGTATCATGGTCTCACGGTCTGGTCTCCTGGTCTCATGGTCTCCTTGTCTCACGGTCTGGTCTCCTGGTCTCTGGTCTCATGGTCTCCTGGTCTCTGGTCTCCTAGTCTCCTGACCCCTGAGCCCTTGAACCAGCCATAAGTCCCTCCATAGTAAGCTTGCCTCTGTGATGTGGCAATGTGTCTGCAGAAGGCCAGCCTGCTAATTAAACTGCCTCAACTCATAAATACTGTGTATATTTATTTATTTGTTTATTTATTAATTTAATTTATTTATTTAGCTATTTACATACTATTGAACCACAAATGAAGGTTTTATGGTGCCATATCACATTTGGTTATAAATTATTAAACTAGAATTTAAATCATCATAATAATAGCATTCCGTAGCTTTTTATTGTAGGTGGGGTATGTTATTCCTATATCTAAGGCACCTATTTATTCTTAAACTGGTGGGCATTACTATCATTAATACACAACAGATTATAATGGAAAACCTTCAACACACATGTATTCTGAATTACAATAACAACATGAACAAAGGAATGAGCAATGACAACCTCTCACGGATTGTGTGCAGTTTCAAACTTCTATTGTGTTAACAGAGTAGGCCTGTACGTCTGCTGAGCAGGTTTTCAAGCAGACGCGTGGCTGAATCAACAACACGCCTACTGTCCAGCGCCTCCTGTAACACTTGGTCACTTCTGCACCATCCATTGTGAGGCAACAGTATTCAGGCAATGTAAGTCATGACATACGTACGTGCCTTGAGGCTGCCACAGAAATGAAGCACATAGGTGTAAAGAAATGCCACTTAGCCCGTCCACGTCTCCTACAACTCCACTGCTGGCATGCAGTGTGTTGGCACGACCCCCGAGCCCAGGAATGCTGTACCCATCTGTCAACATTGAGTTGCCTTCCCTGGCAGATGCCACAGAGAGGATTTTGTAACCTGGCCTTTGGTGAATTCCATCATCTGTCCTGATAGTTGTGGGCCTCTGGGAGTGAGTGATAGCATGTGCTGGTGTAAATAATGACAAACTACATTCCTGTGTGGAAATCCATAGATAGGATTAGACTGGCTCGAAGCTGCTGGACTGTGAACCATGACGGATGAGCTGAGATGGGAGATGAGCACCCGATCGGCTATCCTATTCACACACAGACGTCCTAGAGGTTGAAACAGTGGTATTTGGAGCAACATATGCCCCGCCAGAGCACATAACCCTGCAGTTGTGGCTCTTCACATCATAAACAAAAGGTTTGTGATGCTGACATTTATGTCTCCTAGTATTCTGTTCACCTCCTTCACATCCTCTATCTTTCCTCCTTCACCTTCTCCTTCACTTCCGCATTCACCTCCTTCACTTCCTCTTTCACTTCCTCCTTATTTCCTCCTCCACTTCCTCTTTCACCCTCTCCTCCACTTCCTCTTTAACTTCCTCCCTCCTTCATTTTCTATTTCACTTCCTCCTTATTTCCTCCTTCCCTTCCTTCTTCACCCTCTCTTTCACTTCCTCCTTCACTTCCTCTTTCACTTTCTCCTTCCTTCACTTTCCTCCCATGTCAGACCTTGGCCACCTGTTTTCTATGCTGCAGAATGTTATTTGTAATAATAATTGCTCTTCACTGACCATGTAGAGAGTACTATGTGCGCATGCACATCCATACACACACACACACACACCTACACACACACGCACATACACACACACACACACATGTCACACGTCACACACACACACTTACACGCACACTATACCATGGCTGACCAGTTAGGAACACAGGGTCTTGCTGTAGACCTCTGTGGCAGGGGCAATTAAAGGTCTGGATGGAGCACAAGTTCTCTTCTCAAACTCTTCCCATAACAGAGAGTTTGACAGAGAGAGATTTTCATGCCATCAAATTACTTATTTATGTGCAGTGTGTGTGTGTGTGTGTGTGTGTGTGTTGGCAAAGTGTGGTAATCCAGCTGCACCTGCAAGCTTTATTACAACTTAACGTTGGCCATTTAACTGGTTAGCCTTACCTCATTTCTTGGTCAACTCCAGTTGCATGGAAAAGAAAGCCCTCTGCATTTTAAATGAGATAGAGCAGGCCAGGTGAAGAGCCACACATGCACGTAAGCAAGATCTGAACACAACCAAGTCTGGACAAATGCCACATATGATGTGTCACCAATGTGTTAATGGAGGACTCCAACATGATAAACTCATCACATATGCAAACAAAAATTCAAAGATGCCATTCTGAATATTAAAATGTGAATATGGTCCTATAAATTGCAAAATTAGCTATAGGCAGGGATGGACAAAAATACATCAAAATGTATTTTAAAATAAAATACCAAATACCTTAATTGTGAGTGTATCAACATGAACTACTATATTTGTCATATATGGTAGGAGCGCAAAAGCGTATTTTCGGAATTCCAAAAGTACACTGAAGTGGAAATGCTCCGGGCAACTCCTGATTGGCCCGATTGGTGTAACTAACTGTGACATAGCCTGATTTTCTGTGAATGGCTTGGAGAAATCCATGAGTTTATACTAACTCACAGAGAAGCGTGGCAACGCCATTTTGAATGTTCAGCGAAGTGACCAAATATGGTTCCTTGCTCTATAGTTATGCATTGAATTCAAGCGTTCGAAATGGTTGTAGAGCTACATAAAGCAATACAAACAGTTGTAGCAACGCTGATTGGTTAAAGACTGTACAACCAGGGTTGGATAGGTGACTTTCAAAATGTAATCTGTTAGAGTTACTATTTACCAGACTAAAATTATAATCAGTAATGTAATTTTTGGATTACCTAAATTTAATAACATAATCTGATTACATTCCATTACTTTTAGATTACTTCACGCCTAAACATTGTTCTTCGAAATGCCATCCAAAGCAATTTACTGTGTTGGCAGTGTCAAATCTTTCTATTTTTGTTACCGTTGATGTTGCTCAGGGGATCAGATTAAGGTAGGTCTTCAATTATAGAGAGAACAGCCAATTGTTTTATGCGTTGTTTTTTATGTGCACATTTCCTGTTTAAATTTGGAAGTAGTCTTAAAAGTATCACTTTTTTTTAAATACCTGTAATCTGAATAGACTATTTTAGCTGGTAACAAAAATGGATTACAGTGACTGATTACATGTCATGAGTTACTTCCCAACTCTGTGTACAACAGTATCAAAATTAGCCAAAGGTCTAGGCATAGTAGGATGTGGTGACTACAAACAGGCCAGTACATACCCTGAAGTGAATTTTGGGTCTGGTTACACCAGGCTGCCAATCAGAGGCTGCACCAAGCAAATGTCTCACATACAGTATTTATTATAAAATACTAAATACAAAACACAAAAGTATTTTGATACAAAATATGAAGCCCTTTTCAACATCCCTAGAAAATACAAATTACAAAATACTATTTTGAATTTCAAATACGTACTTCAAATATATGTTTCATAAATACTGCCCATCCCTGGCTATAGGCATATTTAACGAAGGGGTATATATAGATAGATAGATAGATAGATAGATAGATAGATAGATAGATAGATAATGTGGTTGGGTTTCCATATATGCAACGTATAACACACTGCAATGCTGCCCCCTACCGACTCGTTCCTATACCTGCATGTATTTATTCTATTTGACCAAAAAACGAACATTAAGTAAGAAAGTGTATCTTACAACATAAAAACAAACACTCACACTCCATTGAAATGTTTTAAATGAAATTTAGTATTATTAATTCCGTCAATGCATAGAGAGAGAACACGCCCTCCTCATCCATCTTGAAAAAAATACAAATAATAAAAATAAAAACGTAATTCTATAAAGCATCTGCTGTATATTTATGTAGACTAAACTAAAGACGGTATACCTTCGCTGCTAGCCAGGATCCATCACCCCTGTATCCATCTGGACCATCGCATCGTCCTTGAACTACGCGGCTGTTGTGTGAAGCCTTGCCAAGCCTATGAACATGAACCGAGTGTTGGTGGATGTGAGATGCTGCTCCGAGTATCAGAGAAGAAGACAAATGATGCGCAGAAAGATGCCACTTTAAATAGCGATCTGGCCGTTTACAGTTACACCTCCAGACGGGATCATAGGTTGGTTTTCAGTCGTGGTAAACCGGTCAGGCAACAAATGACATAACATGTCGACCACCGACTGCAACTCGCAAGAGCATCGCTGCTATATAGGCCTAACAGATGGTGTAATTTAAACACAGCTACTGTAGCATTAGACAACAGACCATATGGATAACTGCATCCAAACACGCAATTGGTTTGAACCGCGGGCCTATTCATTTTGTGTCCACGTGATGGCAGTCTAGTTCAGAAGCAGTTGGCGTGAGGTGCTGCTCGGTGAAAGCTGTATCAAAATACTGTATGTCGATCACTCATTCGATGCAAACCACGTAGTTCATTCCTAAATATCAGGCAGGTCATGAAATCTTAGCCGCACTTACTAATATTAAATGAAAAATGCAGGATGCAGAGGAGACATGTGGCATGCAGCCTATTATTACCAAGGCCTGGCCTTGATCTGAAAGTACAGAGGAGTATCAAACATTAGCTTAATTGATACATTGGGGAATATGGACCCACAGGGAATAAGAACAGGTGGTAGTAGGCTGAGGTTTTATCTCACATTCGGATTTTAAGAACGAATTAGGAGTCAAACGTAATATATAGGCACAGTTCATAAAATTAATTAGACTTTTTGTTAATCGTTAATATCCTAGTGTGTGTGTGTGTGTGTGCGTGTGTGTGCGTGTGTGTGTGTGTGTGTGTGGGGGGGGGGGGGGGGGGGG
>JAODTR010005143.1:0-11586 GCA_025399935.1 Amblyopsis rosae | reverse complement strand
ATGGAATCTGTTGTATGTTGTAACATAAACATGGATATGTGTTGCTACTAGATGATACTATGATTTTATGTGTGTGTATGTGCATGTGTGTGTGTGTGTATGTGTGTGGGGGAGGTGTGTATGTGCATGTGTGTGCGTGTGTGTGCGTGTGTGTGCGTGCATGCGTGCGTGCACGTGGGTGTGTGTGCATATCTTTACGTGTGTGTGTGTGTGTGTGAGCGTGTGTTGCTGGCTCCATCTGGAAGCGGGGCATCGTGGGATGCGGGCAGCTGTCGAGGCCCTAGTGCCCGCCCATGCCCCTGCCTGGGGCGAGGAGGTGCTTACATATGCAGGGCCATGAGGAGGGGGGGAGGGAGGGGGATTGGTTGTGGGGGCCACAGGGCAGTGGATCCCTCATAGCCAGAGACTGAGGACCCCTGCAGCAAACAAACTTCCAAAAAAAAACAACTCTCAAAAAGACTGAATTCCGCGAGGACCACGGAGGCAAGCTGCCTCCCTGCTTCCGCAATGCCAGCTGCATCCTTCATCACCTCTGAGGCAACAAGGGACTACAGTGGCACCATTACTGGGAGAAATACACCTCAGAGGTGGTGGTGGGGGGTAATTATTACCATCATAGCTCGCCGGCTAATCCTCATTCATTACCATGCTGTTTACCGCAACCGCAAAGAAAAAGTGGAAATAATTAGAAATTACAGGGGTATAAACACACAATTACCAGTCAGATTTATGTTTCTTCTGCCTCTCTTCCCTCCGTGGGGGCCAAATATAAAACCGAGTGGAAACAAAATAAGGTCTTCATTAATTATTCAGTGGGAGCTTTGCAGACCCTCTCGCATGCTAGCTAGTGTGGCGTGTCGGACCGGTCTCTGTGTGAAGATTAAGACTCAGTCGCAGAAACTCCCAAGGGGCTAGCATGTTGGTGGAAACACCTACAGTATGTAAACGGAGAATAGGTTGCCGTTCAGATGGAAAGTCTCCATTTATTTATTTTATTATTGTTTTATTTTATTTGTGCAGTATGGCATCAGCTCTGCTAGTCTGCTGTAATAACATTCATGAACAATGAATATGGAATCAGAAATGGTATAGTGTGTGGCTCTAAATATGTCTGAGTATGAGGTCTTGAAAAGGTTTCAAGCTCAAGATTACAGAGTGACGTCTGCACTGTGTATGTTGGCAATGTCTGTTGTAATCTAGTATGATTCACGTTTTCCTTCCATGTTTGGCGATGCATGTACAAGAAGTCATGGGTAAACAAATTCTAGAATAATAAGGAAAGATGTAAAACTGATTTCAAAGACTGTGGACAGAACTGTGAATGCAAACAAATGTCCCCATGGCTTGTGTATTTAGCAGACCTTCTTAAGATGTTGCATTAGCAATGTGCAGTGGACTAACTCTCAGAGATGATTTCCTTTCTGTGGGGTTTATAAACATTATCTACATCATTTATATTAATATATTCACATTGTCCCTTTGAATGGTGTCAGCTAATTCAAAGTCAGTGACTAATTCTGTTATAGCTTTGGGAACATGCAATGCCCAACAATAGAAGGTTTGCCATGCCATCTTCCTACTCATGCTTTTATGAGAATTGAAAATACAGTATACAAAATACCAGCAAGAACAGCAATCTAGGATTTAAACACATTTTTCTTCTACAGAGACTGCACTGTATAGGCTATTGTAACTGAAAAGCACTTTCAATTCCTGGCTCAAAACATGACTGAGAATATCCTAATATCTGTAATGTTTATTCTTGAAAAAACATTATGGATAGCTTCCATAATTAAAAACTATGCATGCAAATCGTATTGATTTGAATATTAATTGAATTCTCATTTCATTAGGTTTCTTGCCACGTCTTGTCTCACTAAGCAATGACCCCCAACTCTCCCATTGTGTTATGGGGCAGAAATATGTTTTCAGATTTTTTAATTTAGCTAGTTTTTTCATCTGTGTTGAGCTGTGTTTCTTGTTATGCAGGTGTGTATAGGCTACATGGTTGGTGCACAGTGGAGGCATATAGCATCTGTACTGTAGGAACATGACACTAGAAGAGTTATCATTGAAGGCCAATTGCCAGCCATGTGTTCCTTAATCCTGGCAGCTGTTAAAGGTATAGTCAGCTATTGAAAGCTAATTGTAAGATAATACACTTTTTGTCAAATTCAACGAATATCTCCTTGCATTTCGCTGGCTTAGCGATCTCTGTGCACGTTGAAAACATACTTCTACACAGCCCTGGCTCCGTAAATAGCAACATAAACAAATTGGCGAACACCTCTCACAACAAAGCCGTAGTACTACATTTTGCTTCACAATGCGTTTCGATGTGTGGAGCGGTGCCGCAGAGGGCCGCGGAAGGATAATGTTTTGATTGTAGCTCAAAGTTAGCAAGCGTTCTTGAGAATGACTAACCCTGCCTTTAAAGGTTACACTAGATCAGGGGTGGGCAATCCTGGTCCTGGTTCAAATGAATGGGTTGTTGGAAGCCTGCTAAAGAACCCATTCATTTGAATCAGGTGTGTTGGAGCAGGGAGACACCTAAAACATACAGGGCACCGGCCCTCCAGGACCAGGATTGCCCACCCCTGCACTAGACCGACCGTTACAGAGCACTTTTAACATGGCACAGTGTCTTAGCCTCGCAGCTCAGGAGTATTAATAGAACCACATACCGTACTGTATGATGTAACCCTGTGTTCTGGTTCCTGCCGCAGTTCTACACATCCATTCTCAATTCACACATAGAGAGGGAGAGAGAGAGAGAGAGAGAGAGAGAGAGAGAGAGAGAGAGAGAGCGTGGACAGTGCCTGACAAATTATCCCATACTGCCATAACTGTGTTACCTGCTCATTCTCATTTGGCATAATCAAACTATGTGTTGGGCACAAATGAAGACGTGGGCAAGGAAATTGAGCTAGCAAAACTATTGATTAATACACTGCTGTGAAGGGCGAACGCCCCATTTTATGTATTCTAATGTGCTTCACTTTGGTTATGTTTGGTTTGCTTATTCACTAATGACATATCACTCAGACTTTTACCAGACAAGAGGAGAACACCTACAAAACCACAAGACTAATGTATACCAGTGCAGAATCCATGGTAATATGCATGTTGGTTTGCACCGCAGAACTGAGTCGCACGAGACACCCCGGTGAGCTATTGTTACGTAGGAGTGATGCTACCCACGGCAACTAAGGCACGGAGCTAGCGTTACATTTTACACAATGTTCCTGGTCTCACTTGCATTAAACTGTATTGAGAATCAGACGAGGGACCGTTGTGGAAGAACAAGTTGGCCCTGCTAACCTTCCCTTGGAGGCGAATTAGAGAACGAAGCATAGATTGCTCCTGTATGTTTGGGTTTTAGTTTAATTTCCTGAATTCCCTGAGAGGGACTGGGGAGAGTAAACACTCGACTGGGTTTAACCTCCAAATGGAACTACAACAAGCAGTTTTGGGGGTGGAAGCCTTGGCAGGCAAAGGGAGGCTTATTTCACCCCCACGTTGCGGAAAGAAGGCTCGGCCAGATCCGCGGCAGCTCACATCCCACGCCAAGCCCAGTTTGCTAGTACGCGCCATGCCACGCAGAGGCTGTGAGTGACACAGAACAGCTACAGTGCACACAATGCGATGGCTGCGTGACTCCCATATTATGAACACTTTAATAGATGCCATTACATGATCTAAAAGACCGGAAAGGGGATAAAGGCAAGAGATGTGGAACTAACAAGATGAGGGCATTATCCAGCTCTTTGCTAAATGATTATCTAGAACATGAAATGTGATTAGAAGATATGAGTCCATGATGGTAAACCCTAGCTGGGAAAATGTATGACCACTGATTGCATAACCTGATGAAAACATCCTGCAGACCCAAATGGGTGGTAGGCAGATGTGGGCTAAAGGAAATATTGATCTACAGTACCATGTCGTATAAACAACCCATTATCTACATAAAGAAGACCTAAATTGGACTGACACCATGACACTGACCATGCGACATGACCATGACACCATGTCTTACACCTGCATAACTCAGTAAATGACGTGCAGTATGTATAGTATATGTGACTGGAATCCCTCAGTCAGTGATTCCTGTCACCATTTGCTGTATTTTATTTATTAAAGTGATATTGTACTTCGGTTCAACATAGTACACACACAGTGTGGAATAGGAAAAGTTTCATATCACTTTAATATCACATACATTTTTATTTATTAGAATCTTTTGTTATAGTGTATAGTTATACAGATACAGAGGTGGTTCTGTGCAGTAGGGATTTAATCCCAACCCTTATTATTATTGAATATTTTTGCAAAACATTTACCCTAAAGGTTTAACCATGTTATAATATATTTTGATAATATGTAATTCTAACAGTATTACAAACCCTAATAAGTATGAATTATATTGCACTATGAACCTTACATAATCTTAAAATAATCTATTTTCTAAACGACAATAGCCTGTACAGCTGTACAGCTGAACACATGTCAAAAAATGGCTGACTTTATAATGAAAAAGAAAAGTGACATGGTTTTTGCAGCTTGCAATCTGTGCAACAGCAAATACCCTTCCTGGAGCTATATGGAGTTAGGGACAAAGCTTTCTAGTTAACAAACAGGGGCAAGAGCTGTGCATGTATGATTTCACATTTTAAAATGCACCACTAAAAATTAAGGTTCAGTGCCTGCATTGCCTGAGTCTGAACACCACTAGCTTTTTTTATTTTTTATCTACCGACACAAATAAATCGAAGTCTACCTGAACTAAACTCCACTGAATTAAATTCCTTGAATTTGTGTTTGGTAAATCCCTCAGGCTATGCCACTATCGCTGTTCTATCTCGCTTCCAAGCTACTGAGTACCTTCTTTACCCCTTCATGCTTCTATTCCTACTATAGATTAAACATTTTAAATAATAATAAATGCAGCTCATATACCAATACAATGTCAGGGGCGTGTATTAAGGATAGTTATGGTGTCAACACAGGTAAATCAATCTCATCCAGATGAGTAAACCAGTAGCAGTGATTGTGTTCGGTATTTTGAAACAATGTGCACAATGTGTGTTTTGGGACCATGGAAAGCATGTACTCTGAATAGCATGGGAATTCAGCAGGGTTTCTGTCAAGCTGTTTTGCATCTGTACAGTCCAACTTTGAAGGGAAGGAGCTTAGCTTAGCAACAGGGAAACAGAAAAAAAAACTGAAAAAAACTGCTAATTTATAATCTTTTGGTCGGGTTTTGTTTCAAAATCCCCAAGGAGTTTAGCTGCCAGATATATCCCTGTGCAAGAAAGCTAGCCACCCTAACGGGTGTGTATGTGCCCATGCCTGTGTGCATGCGTGTGTGTGTGTGTGTGTGTGTATGTGCGCACGTACTGTATGTTCTTACACTCACGTGGATGGGTGCTCCACATGCACGGATTGTCGTGCAGAAATGTGTGCGTGGGAGGGCACAAGCAGTGTTTGAAACGGCCATCAACACTTCACAAAGTAGCCTTGTGCTACAGTGGCGGAGGCCTATAGTCAGGTTTGCCGCAAGCAGCCTCAAATATATTGGTGTCTGTGTTCGAACATGTATGAGCATGTTGTCGGCATGTTCATGTGCATGCGTGCGTTCATGTAAAGGTCTGAGAGGGCAAGGTGGAATCTAAGGACCCCCGGAGAGAGGACCTTGACTTCCAGAGTTCTCACTAGCACCGAATTGGTAGCCGCACAACCTTAAAATTTAATTCCTTACGATACTGCTGAAAGGCAGTACTGTCAATTCATTTTTGAGCTGTGTAAGTTTTGTTTATTCATAATAATGTGTTCGCCCATGAGCCACAACTGCATATTAAAAAGTGTGATCCATTGATGTGTACAGATGGGCCTGTAGGTAACTTAACAACTTGGAGACCTAGATGTGGGGCAGTTCAGGGACAAATTGTTTTCGACAAAGTACTGCACTTGCTGTGAAAGCCTTAAACCTATTGGCAATGACGGCAGCTCGTTCAACTTTAAACCGGGAATTGGAAACTCCACAAGTGTGTTGTCAGAAGATCAGCGGGCGATCTAACAAGACCAGATCCATAACCGAGAGCCGTGCGTGGATGTAGGGGTGAGTGGGCGTGGGAGGGGGTCGGGGAAATATTGGAGAGCTGCCGAATGAGGTTCACGGATCCCGGCCCCTGCAAAGGGTGATCGCTATAGATGCGGAAGCTTTATTACGCTCCTCGGTCAAATGTATGGATCTTACACAACAGCCAGCCCCTCCCTCTCTCTCTATCGTGCACCTCCTCCTCCTCGTCTCATAGATTCCCCCGTCATCATGAAGAAGCCCCGGGTAGCGGCTAATTAGCTTGCGCCGACAAACAACGGCAGTGTTTCTCTATCTTCCCGGTCATGTCTCATTACTCCAGCACACCCTGCTCATACCCCAGACAGGTGCATCTGTCCATGGAGAATGAGCCAGTGTTGTAATGACCGGCCAGCGGATGCTGTAATTAAGAGGTGGCGCCTCTTGGCTAAGGGCAACTTGCGGAAGTGGAGTTATAAAGGTATGCTATATGGTATTTAAACAATAATGTAGGAGAAAACAACCCTTTTCTAAAGATATCGTGGGGTTAATTGTTTCCTGAGAAGAGAATGACATCACACTCCCTTCTGTGTGTGTTGAAATTAGAGCTCCTCTGTTCTTTGTTTACAATAGCCAGGCCGGACACACATGCATTTTAGTGTGTGTGTGTGTGTGTGTGTGTGTGGTCCATGAAGCATTAGTTTTGGTCTAAGATGCTGGTGCGCTTAGTGAGACATCTAGTGGTAGAAATGCACATAGATCCACTTGAACTGAACACCACATGGTTCTCGCTGGGCCTGATGTGTCTGTGACAGTGACGGAGCCGCGTTGTGTCGACGGTCGATTGGACGGGGGTAGGAAGCCATTTTGTGTCGCTCGTGATAAACACGAGCGCGCTTGTGTCTACCAGGCGCCTTCCATGTCTGCAGCCGCCTGGAGACACACAGTGAGACATATCCCTTCCTCTCTTCTGTCAGTTGATCTGATGTGAGTGGAGGGAGGAAATGGTGCGTTGAGCGCCCACGCGTTTAAAAAGCAGGCCAATCTGAGTCAGGGAGCCAGAATAGGAAATAGTGAAAGAACGGACAAAGAGGGTGAAAGACAATGAGGGAGAGAGCGTGCGTGTGTGTGTGTGTCTCTGTGTTATCGAGGAGCGAGAGTGAAAAAAAACGAGAGCCAGAAATGAGATAGCGAGGATAGGAGTGTGCAGATTGATATAGCAATTACCAAGAAAGCTGTTCCTCAGTAAGGAATACATCTACATACATTAAAACCAGGTTGTGCCACGAAGGCTGCATCTCTTTGAAAACAGGGCTGTGCAGCCTCCTCTATTACCAACAATGTGATAGGTCAACACGGGCCAGCCCTTACCTATCGTCTAGATTCAGCTATGGAAAACTAGAGGGACCAGTTATTCCTAGAAGTTTCCTCTAAGAAAACAAAATGTTGTAGAAAACAAGCACAAATACAAAACTCAGTATAAGCAGTTGCAAATACTGATTAATACATTCCTGCACAATGTGTTATTAGATTAGAGCACAATAGATTACTGAAAAGATGCATTAAATAACACTTCTTAACACTCACATATAGAAATATGATTTTGGATTTGGATAATTTCCTACAAATATTTATGAATAGGTTATATAGATAAATAATGGAAATATTAACATACTGTACATGTGTAATAAATGTATAATAGGAAAAGAAACTAGAAAATGTGTTAGCTTAAATTTTTTAAGCAAAATTAACAATTTGTCTTAAAAGCTTGAAATTGCTTCATTACACATAATTACCATTCACTGGTCTTGATTATGAAATGGTTTTAAAATATGTTTAAACCCACCTGCTAATGTTAGAAGTGTGATGTTAGACTTAATTAAATGATTCAACATTTATGAATCACTATTCAAAGTTGCCAATAGTCACTTTCAATACCAAGCCCTCTGGTGAAGTTTAAACAAGTCTGTCGAAAGTTTAGAAGAGCTATTGCACATGTATGAATCATAACTCACAGCTACTCATGAAGTGAAAATGTAGTAGAACTATTCACAGCAACTCATCACATCAGGAAAGTCAGTGACATGTATTGGTTTGTCTGTGTCACATCCTCTAGCTAGTAGTCTTGCAGAACCAGCATTTACATAGCCTAGCTCCACCCGATTAATGCTCTCATCTACATTGGTTTGGCTGAGATAATAGTCTGGAAGCCGTGTTCACATTAGCATTTTCACAGCCACCCTGCTGGCGGACCAATCAGCATGGCTGAGCGTGTGCCTCTGGAGTTGATCGCGGTCACTCTAGTCAATGCTTGCACTTCCACCACAAGTACCGAGTAACTTGTTCATGATGCACTTTTTTAAATAAGCAGAGTGTGAATCTAAATTTCCAAAATAGTAATGCTGTCCTACTCTTATTTAGTGTTTGCACCTATAGACAGATTAGTACATGATTAGTACAACATGAAGCATCTAAGACTAGCTACAGTAGCTAGTGGCCCTTCAACATGAAGAAGCTAAGACTAGCTACAGTAGCTAGTGGCCCTTCAACATGAAGAAGCCAAGACTAGCTACTGTAGCTAGTGGCCCTTCAACATGAAGCATCTAAGACTAGCTACTGTAGCTAGTGGCCCTTCAACATGAAGAAGCTAAGACTAGCTACTGTAGCTAGTGGCCCTTCAACATGAAGCATCTAAGACTAGCTACTGTAGCTAGTGGCCCTTCAACATGAAGAAGCTAAGACTAGCTACAGTAGCGAGTGAACCTGTAGCGTCACTCTCGTGTCATGACAGCGTGTGGTCGGACAACGCTTCTGCACTCGGAGCAGATTCAAGTACGTGCTCTCTACCTGGCTGCGCCGACCAAATCCAGTTATGGCCCAGAGTGCATGTGAGGCAAAGGATATAAAGTTGGTGTACACGTGCGCATGCCGCGACCGCACACACACACACACACAGTTGCAATGAAATGAGTCCCGGAGTGCAAATCTAAGCACAAAGATGCTTCAAAACAACAAAACCCCTGTGTTAACTGCGGGGACATCGCACACAGACACAGCACATTGGGGAGGGGGGGGGGGCGCACAGGTGAGGAGGGAGGGCAGACAGAGGTGAGGCCAGCAGATGAAGGGAGAGAGGTTGTGTACACAGCAAATACAACAATGAGCTTTGGGGACGCGCAGGCACAAACACAAACAGGAGGG
Organism: Amblyopsis rosae; assembly: GCA_025399935.1. Lineage (NCBI taxonomy): Eukaryota > Metazoa > Chordata > Actinopteri > Percopsiformes > Amblyopsidae > Amblyopsis > Amblyopsis rosae. The sequence continues at coordinate 2,306 of JAODTR010005143.1, read as the reverse complement.
GGCGCCGACACAGAGTCACTTGCTCGCTACGAGCGGCAAGCAATGCACCACTGGACAGCTCTGCTCTGTGTGAGTGTGTGTGTACATGTGCACTTGTGTACGTGTGTATTTTCACATTAAACATGTATATGTGCGTTTGCTGTTGTGTGTGAGTGTGTGTAATGGAGAGCATGTCTGCTTGGACACCGAATGTTGCAAGTCTGTATGTATGTGCGTGTGCGGTGTGTATTAGCTGCCTGTGGGTAGTATGTACTGTATACATGTTACCCTGCACAGGTTGTACAGCAGTTGGTTGGCTAGCTCTCAGGTGGTGGCGGTTACATGGGGCGCGTGTGTGTGTGTGTGTGTGTGTGTGTGCGCGTGAGCACCGTGATTATGACTCGTCACCATGAGAAAAGGAGACCAGGCAAAGACTGCAGGCAGACCTGCAGTCTTTGCTCTCTTCGCTCTTTGCCGTGTGGATCAGAGAGACAGAGAGAGAGAGAGAGAGAGAGAGGGGGGGGGTGTGAGGAGGGGGGGTGTTTGGGGTTAATTTCGAGGCTGTGTCCTGTGAACCCCGACGTAGAATTATCTTTGACGGAACTCCTCTGCAGAATTCCAATACACCCCCTCCGTCCCCCACACTCCCGCAAAAATAAGATATATAGAGAAGCATGTAAGATATATGAAGAGATGGCTTCCATCTCATTAATGTTACAGAACCGCATGAGGGGGATAGAGGCTCTGACTGCTGAACCGACTAGACCGGAAATCTCTGTTTCTAAGCACTCCCAGGGAAAAAAGGATAAACATGGAAATAAATGAAAAAGAGAGAGAGCCAGAGCAAGAGAGCCAGAGAGACAGAGCGAGATATAGAGAGAGAGAAGGGGAAGGGGGTGGTATCGAAAAGGAGGGAAAACCCATCAAATGTTATTCAACACTGCCACCTCGTGGCGATGTTGTATATTATTCTGCTCAGTGCTCAGTGACATTCAGACACAAATGATACTGAACAGGAATAACTTTGACTGTCCATTTAGCAGTGATCCGGCCTAACCAACTGTGACACGTGAATGACGCAATGCCCGCCCAAATCTGACATTTTCTTTTAGCCAATTCTGGTGTTCTGACATTCTATCCTACCCTTCAGATTGTCCTACCTCATCATAATGTGCATGCGTACATCCATATTTCATAATTTGTTGTCATCCTTGAGACAGGCCCATACATTTGTCTTACATACCGTACCCTGATCTGGACTCTACCATGTTCAGATTTCTTGCTGGTACTATACTGTTGTTGCATGTTGTTGACTAATTTAAAGGGATTCTTGTCATTTTATTTGTATAATTTAAGTTGGTAAACATTCAACATTTGTACTTTAATTATTATGTTAACCTTTCACAACACATACGACAACAAAAAGATTGTTGGCAATCTGTGTGTGTCAACGATGTATAGGCCTATGCCTTTTTATTTTTAAGTTGCCATGTTACAGATTGGTAGCATACTGTATGCTATTTCTCCTGTGTTAGCACAATATGACAAGTATATTTTGTTCCTTTAAATAATCAGTTCCTCACTTTCAGCCTGGTAGCGCAAAACAAGTTTTGTTGTCATACTACCCTACAACTACTTCATCCTGGTATCAATTGGGAAACTCAGAAATGAACATGTTGAGAAATGAACATGCAAGTGCCAAACCCTGCAGTTCATTGAATGGCCGCGTGAGGCTGGCTGCAAAAGGGAGCCAATCCCCACAGACTACAATGTTAAAATGTTAGACTTGTTTGGCTTGAACCAGGCTAAATGTTTGCAGCCTGGTTCAAAAAACTGTTTAAGTCTCTATAGATAATCTCCCCGTTCATTATAACGGTACATACATGTTTTTTACAACTCATCAGCTATATACAGTATTAGCCATGCATTTCTCCCATTATTATAATGAATAGGGGGCATTTGGGGGCTTTACAGGCAGTGAGGTACTGCAATGATGGCGACAGCCAGAGCCAGCACACCACGGTGCTAAAATACGTTATTGAGAACAGCAGTGGGTGACGTCACGGAGGGTTTGTCCATTTATATATACAGTCTATGGTGACGTCAGGGAGGGTTTGTCCATTTATATATACAGTCTATGCCTGATATTCAGTTTACTGCTATGATAGGATAAACTGCCATGGTAGGACAGATCAACAGACTATAAATGTAATTTTTCATCCATCCATCCATCTTCATCCGCATATCCAAGGTCGGGTCGCGGGGGCAGCAGCTCCAGCAGGGGACCCCAAACCTCCCTTTCCCGAGCCACATTGGAAAGCTCTGAC
>JAODTR010005142.1:0-11586 GCA_025399935.1 Amblyopsis rosae | reverse complement strand
GGTATAATTGATGACAGGCTTAGGCTGTGTCAGGCTATGATACATATATTGATTTGGGGGCGTGGCCTGACTTGAAGAGTCACCTGCTTTATGCACGGCATGCCACTGGTATAATCCTTTATGGGATTTCATCTTTGTGACTCAGTATTAGGGCTACAATGTGACACAATATTTGTTTTCCACGGAAAAGGAATCTGATGGCTAGAGACTAAAAGGTAAAGTTAACCATATTAGTTGGTTTTGATAACAATCGCTTTGGGATTGGAATATTGTGACTTAAAAATGTGTTTATGACTAACATCTGGCAATGGGGCTGCACATGTGCTTGCTAGCAGGCTATGCTTTTTATCAACGAAGTAGCTTCTCTAGTTTATTCAATACGCCAACATGTCACAGTGGAGCTAGCATTGTTTTAATCAAAGACCGGAGCTGCGCCGATGGGTTTTTGGATTCGGTAGAAGAGAAGATACGTACAATGGCACATAACCAACACAGTATGTGAGCTATGCCACATTTAGCTCAATTAAATAATTCTGAGACTATAGTCTCTGTATAGTTTCATTAGTCTTCGTTCTTATAACCGGTATGCACACATCCGGTCAACCTGTTTCCCCAGAGCATGAAGGAAGGCTTGTTTGCTGATTCCCTTGTTTGTGTGTCTCAATCATAGAACTATGGTCTCATTCTGTCTAGCCTGCAGTCGCGCCTGAAACAACCTCAGGCAAAATTACCCGCCACTCTGAAAAAGTACCGGCATTTGGCTGGTGCCAATTTCCCACCCTGGCTACAGCAGCCTACCAGTTACTGTATCAAAAACTAGATATTTACAGATTTGGTAATGTACTTACAGTTTGTGTACTGGCGATCAACATCAGTTCCTTAGCTTGCTGAATACTATGTAGGTGGCCATATCCTCATAGGGGCATTACCAAACAAACTGTCTGTAGTAATCTACGTAACATAAGCACCCTTTTCTGATATAGACCAGGGAGCTAACAGTCTACGTTGAACTTGTCTGTGTCACATCAACATTGCGAATGATAAAAAACAACTAGAAATACTTGGTTTTCATGGAATGGGTCCTAAAAGTATTCTCTCACTGCCCATTCTGTCCAGAAATGCTCCAATCAAATGTTGCTTGTGGTATCCTACTAGGTGTCAATCAAAAACCTGACAAAAGGCAAGTGGACTTATTCAACCAGTCAGAACAAAAACCTTATGACTACAAAGAAACAGCGATGAAAATATATGGGAGACCAGGATGGCTTCACGAGGCAGGCAATACACAACACTCACCAGGCCGTTGCAGTTGCTGAGAGCTACACCGGTAGAGCTGTGGTGATTCTGGATGAAGCCAACATAGTGGCAGCTCTCTACCGCATCATGTTTCCACTCCAGCCCACCTCTGCCCCAGTACTCCACTGTGAACTGTTTGGAAACTAGCTGTGGGTTAAGAGTCAGGTTTAAGGAAAAGTGCTTTCCATATGCGGATAGTCTGTAGAAGAGCTGAGGTTCGGGGGGCTCCAGAGCCATGTGGGGTCCCAGCGTGGGGTCCCCAGCACCCCACCTCCGACAACCCGGCCGGTGATTCTTCACGGTATAGCTAAGGAACTCTCCAGTCTCATCCACCCTCACAGGGACGGTGAGCTGGTAATGATCCAGGTAGGACAGGAACTCCTCTGAGACAGGAGGACAACAGAGCAGAGCAATAAGACTATAAGACTATAAGGCCAGAGAAATTGCAACAGCTCGTAAACACTGAGTATGAAATGCCTATTTCACCACCACCAGGATGGATCCAGCACCATCATACCTTGGGAGCTGTGTGAATGTCTGTTAAAGGTTTGAAATTCTGAAGCAGCCATCAGCATCAGGGTCAGCATCCAAGTCAGCATCTTCCACAAACCTTCCATCATTCAAAGGAAGATCTGATATGGAGTTCTGTAGATGGAGCTACAAACAGCCTAACGTCGCACTACCGGTCCAACGCCACATCGTAACAAGTCCATGGTTCGCCCTGTACTGGTAAACGTTGTCACTGGGTTTGAATCAGATGTCACCTGAAAGCAGAACCTTCCAGAGTGGACCTGTCATGTCAACACTGACCCATCAGCCACGTCACTGCAGGTTGAACTAGCAGGGTAGATCTATATTAGCAACTTGTCTTGGCCAATCCATCAGCACTTCTGTTTGAAACAGATTTAGAAGTCAAATTAATAATCACAGTTATTGAACATATAGTATCAAAGCAATAAAACTTTAAAACGTTTTAAAAGCATTATGTAGCCTATACAGTATTTAATCATGGAATTGAGACTTCCATAGGAGCTGCTGGTGTAGGCTACCATAGGCCTACAGTAGCTATATTTCCACAAATGATCTTGGGTTACTCAACAGACAGGCATAATATCCTAGTGCCCATCTAGAGGCCAACCTGACCCAGACAGTTGGCACCCTGTCTGCAAAAATTACAACAGTCAGTAACTCAAACTAACCGGGACAGCAATGCATCTGGGAATCTGCACAGTAGGCTACATTTAGCAATATATTGAGATAATATTTTGAGGGACGTCCAGAAATATAATTCATAGTGAAAGAAGTAATATGCTAGTAGGCTAATAGCCAATAGTTCGTGGTTTTGGTTTGAACAAGCCAGGCAATGCTTGCATATGCAAATCTGTTTAATGTGCCTTGTTCACACTGCATGAACGACTGTCCTATTATGATTTGGACAAGTCAAAAGCTTACCATGTCCATCTCGTTTAACCGTGCTGTCTGGGAACCTCCAGACAAAAAAACTCACCAGCCGCTGTCCTAAACTCATCTCCGACCGTTTCAAATCTCGTCGGACCTCAGATAAAGCAGAATATCTCCTGTTCACACAAAACACAGAAATCGTCCCACACCAGTAGAAATAGATCAGCATTCAAAACTTAGAAGCTGTTTTGGAAGAAGGGTCTGCTTGCAGTCTATAGCCTACTCAACATGGAGTAGCCTATTTGCTGTCAGGGTTAACGTTAAAAAGTTTGTAAAGATTCCAGTGTTTCGTAAAGCCTATAAATGTTTATGCAACGCAGATGAAGTTGCTCCCCTTCGCTACATTGCAGCCGGTGTAGAACCGGGTGTTTCTCAAACCGGACAGCTTCAAACTGGCAGCGTTTTGAGGATGACGTCAAAACATATGTGACTGCCATCGACCGCGTCGCCCTCCAGACCGTGTGCACGGTGTTAAATTGTATATCTCTAACACACTTAATTTATATTTTAATACGTTAATACAACTCAATGAAAGTTAATAACTAAACAAACGAAATTAAGCCGCTGGTGTTTTACACGTAGTAAAGCTAGGTGCAGAAGTCTGCCTTATTTATGTGTAGACATGACTATATGTTTTGTGTAATTTTATTAATGTCTTTAGAATCTATTTTCAAATTTCAGTCCTATGGATAGAGCCCTGCATTTCAGCCAGAGACCGACGGGCAACGACTTTTTAATGCAACTAGGGCCGGTGTTCTGACTATTTATGTCGAATTGTGCTTTCTAGACATACTGGGCATGCGCACAGCCGTTATTGCGTAATTTTCGTTATCTTTGAAACAACGCCAATAGATTTCTGGATTTCTAGCTAGTACTGTTATTGCATGTTTTTTAACAAATGTATACGTCTTTTTGTCATATTACTTGTAGAATATGATTCGGTTAACGTATTTTAACATTTGTATATTTGATAATTTTTTACATAATATTAAAACCAATTCCCACCATTAACAACAACTTAAAGATTGTTTGGTCATATTTGTAATGTCCCCATGCCACTTTCTGAAAGACTATGTAGGCATAAAGTTACGTGTGCAATGATGTAACAATAAGAAGCAGTTTTTATTACTGTAACGTCCCGGCCAGACGGAAGAAACCAGACACCGATGTATTCAATCACTTTCTTTATTGTTGAACATACAGCTCACAAGAAGTTGAGGAGCACACCCTTAACCCGCCAAAATCACCCCCTTATATAGGCTCTCACCCAAGAGCCCACCCCCCTAGCCAACAGGCCACTCAACATGCCCTCTAGCTACTGAACTGCCTGCTCCCCTAACCTCTCCCAGGTCAGTACTGCCCTTATAACACATAACTATTACGGTCCTGAAGCCAGGGTCGCCACATTACATTATACTGTGAGAGTTGCAGAGAGATCTTGGAAATAATAATACTAATAATTATACAGTTGATTTAAGGACGCCTTTCAAGACACTCAAGGACATCTTAAATTACAAACACAAAGACATAATATACATACATTTGACTAAAACAGGAGTATACATATCACACATACAAGAACCAAATAAAAAGTGTGAAGAGTAAAGTTAAAGAGACCGAGCAGAGATTTTAAACAAAAATGTGTTTGTTGTGGTCAAATATGGGGATATGTCCATGGACCGTCGGACGAGGGCCACAGTGCAAGGGCCGACGCGCCGAGGAGAGCCGCAGTGCGTCTCGGCAAGACAAACCCAGGGTAGACTCCGGATGACGAAAAACCCCAGCCCCCAGGGTGGACAAACAGAGCTGGGGGGCACGCCATAGGACCCCAAACGAAACAGCAGCAGCTCAGGCACAGTCTGCACCTCAGCGGAGACGAAACAGAGCCAAACCACGACGTATAAATGAGACGGCGGAGGGACACGACCGCCGACACCGATCCAGGGCCATCACACACATGCAGGGCAGACTGGCACAGGTACCCAGGCAGCGTGAAGTATGGCCCGAACAAGAGGAAGATTAGATTACCTCTGATGTAGGCTATGTTGCTGTGCCTAATCATCGACAAACATGCAGGCGAAGTCCAGGCAGACAAAACACGCAGGCTATGCGCTTCAACAGGCCGCCGGGACAGGCGGCTATAGGTAGTACGCTAGTATGCTACTAGTAGCTCAGTAGCTAGCAGGACCTGGTTTTCTGTGGTTTTCTGGGGCTCAGAATTGAAGACCAGTCGGGGATAAATGAACGGGGGTAAATCTTTAAAAACGACTAACTTAACTTGATGAAATAAAATAAAAATATTATGAACAGCCTCTAAAGTATAAAGACACAAAAATAGAAGCGGCAGCTATCAGCGCAAGCGTACATTCTAAACAATTAATGTTGTTTGAATTATATAATGGTGTTATGGTGAAATTACTGCAAATGTAATTTTTTTTACACTAAACATAAACAGGTTTCATTGCATTAAAGTATTAATATGACATTTCAAGATTACATAATGTTGCAGATTAAAATTAATGTAACCAGCTCACTTTAAATTTACTAGCCATTGAAGATTGTCCCAATGCGCTTTCCATACTCAGTCTTGCACATGCTCAGTAGGCCATTGGTTAGCTTAATAGCAGCGCCAGCAACAATAATTTGAAATAATACATCCCAGAATGCCTTTAATTACTTTAATGTGGTATTGAAACTATTGAATAGTATAATATTAAGTAATTTTGTAATAATTACACTCAGATATCATTAAGACTTATGTATTTGTAAAAAAATATATATTTATGGTAAAACCATGAGTGGGATCATGTTTCATATTAGTTTGTCACGATTAAGTGATCTCTAACTATTAAAACACACATTGTTCTTGTGAGTTATATTGGTCTGTATTATGCAGTTCTGAGCTGGGATCACCAGACCCCCAAGAATCCTGGGCCCTGGTGCGGCTACACCTTCGAGCACTACGGCACTGGTTGGGTGCATTTTCTGTCATTCATGATATTTTTTATGTCCTGTACCTTGAAAAACTGCTCACTAAACTTCAAAGTTGAATATATTCAGGTTAATTAAAGTGACATAAGTTGTACATATTTGACTTATTAAATATAGTCAACACAAAATTTAAATATCAATAATACTCATGGTGTTTAGTAAAATTTATGAAATACTGTCAAGTAAACTAAAGACAATAATGTTAAGTTAATTGAACCTAGCTATCAATGTTTAATTAATACACTTTGGTTAAATGTATTTAATATATAGTGTTACAATTAATTGTATACTTCGATTCCCATTTAAACAACTAAGTTTAGTGGGACCGTTTGACATAAATATATTAATTAGTACAAGTACAACATCTCATTTCTAAGAGTGTACTCTCCTTCGGGGAACAAAAAAAAATAATAAACTAGGGTTGCGAGCAACACTGGGCGGGCCCTCGCCCCATGAAGCAAGTCGGGGCGTGGCGCAGACTCTGATATGAATCATTATGCGTGTGGTGTGAGACGATTCTGGAGAAATTGTGGGCAACCTGCTAGGAGCCGGGAATGAAAGCATGAAATGTGTATATTTCTGTTGCCAGTAGGTGGCACTATGACTGAGTAAATGTTGGCATGTCGATGTGTTAAGGGTGGGACTCTTATGAATTGATAAAAATTTGGTACAGATTTGAGCATTTATGGAGAAGTTACAACAATTGTTTTCTGTTGCCAGTAGATGGCGCTATGACTTTGAGTGAATGTTGACATATCAATGTGTTCAGGGTGGGGCTCTTATGAATTGATACAGATTTGAGCATTTATGGAAAAGTTACAAATGGTAAATGGGCGCATTTATATAGCGCTTTTATCCAAAGCGCTTTATAGTATTTTGCCTGACATTCACCGAGTCACACACACATTCATACACCGATAGCGACTGCTGCCATGCCAGGTGCAACCAACCACCGGGAGCAGTTTGGGGTTAGGCATCTTGCTCAAGGATACTTACAGGTAGGTCAGCACCAGGGTTTAGAACCCACAACCTTCCAGCTGTAAGTCAGACCACTAGACCATCCTGCCCGCATCCTGCATATATAAAAATTGTTTTCTGTTGCCAGTAGGAGGCGCTATGACTTTGAGTGAATGTTAACATATCGATGTGTTCAGGGTGGGATTCTTATGAATTGATAAAAATTTGGTACAGATTTGAGCATGTATGGAGAAGTTACAACAGTTTGATGTGTCTTGGCGAAGGATTTACCTTTGCCGCCACTCCCCCAGTTAAGCGAAAACCCAGAATATTCACAGAATATCATCCTCAGGGTCTTATGGCTTGTCTGAGACAGTTTTGAAGTAAATTAATCTAACCAGCTAGGAGCAATACGTCACAGCATAAAAATTGACATTTCCTGTTGCCAGTAGGTGGCGCTATAACTTTATGTAAATTTTGGCATACAGATGTCTTTAGGGTGGGACGTTTATCAAACTTGTAAAGTTTGGTGCATTTCTGAGTTATACCAACTTCCTCTTTCATTGCGAATCATGTATATTCCACGCCACGGACACGCCCATCAGTGAAAACTCACCGTTTGTACAACTTTTAATCTTCAATCTTCATGTAAAATGCACAGAGCAAATTTTGAGGCGATCGCATAAATTCTCTAGGAGTTCTTTAAAGTACGATGCGTGCAAATCGCCAAAAATGACCATAAAATTAAAAATGGCCGACTTCCTGTTGCACGTAGGGTATTGCGCCAAGAGCCTTTTTTGTACGCCTGGTCATGTTACATGTTCCACCAAAATTTCGTACGTCTAGGACAAAGTGTTCGGGGGGGCTGATCTGTAGGGGCGCTAGCGAGCCATTTTGCCACGCATATTCGCGAGACACCTAAAATCGGCGATTTCCCGGGGAAGACACGTGTGCGTAAAGTTTTGTGAGTTTTTGTGCATGTTTAGGCCCCCTAATAAAAATTTAAGTCGGAGAAGAAAGAAGAAAGAATAATCACTAGGGTTTCAATAGGGTCCTCGCACACTTTGTGTGCTCGGGCCCTAATAAATATAGCTGCAAGCAGCCATGAATGGCCCTAGCCTAATCAGAGGCCGCAGAGGCACCAAAGACGCACACCAGTGTCACGAGAATCGCCGGCCAGCCTAGGAGGACCCCTCCAGCTTACCCGTTAAGTTTGGTTTGAATTGGTCAAAGTGGAGCAGAGATACCTCCACTTCTTGTTATGAAGCTTCACCATCGACTTCAAAAGCCTGTCATTACGCAACTGTTTGAAAAATCATAAATACACAAAAGTAACTTTATGAGGCTTGATCCAAAAAACACCTATACCAATTTTCAGTTTTTATCAGTTTTTGTATACATTTTTAAATGGCGAAAAATCTATGTGGATGCATTGTTATGTCACATGGTGTGTTTGATTCGGGAGGTCCTGAGGAATCTAATGATATGAAATATCTGAAAATCAGTTAAAGATTTCAAAAGTTATTAGCAAAAACGTCAGTGTAATGACCCTTTCCAATAAGTGTAATGACCCTTTCCAATAAGTTTAAGACACAAGGTGTTTTGTCAAGTTTCATGTCAATCGGATTAGGCGTGTCAAAAATATAATGTCACTTCCTGACTGGATGTTTTTGATAATGTTCTAGGCGGGCTAATGGTAAGCCAAGCCCACCAACAGTTATTATGGATCAAGAGGACATAGGTCTTAAGGGTCATGCCAAGTTTCAAGTAAATCTGATGTATACTTCCTGAGATATTCCATTTGTAAGTTTCAAAGACTCTAGGTGGCGCTGTTCAAAGACAGTGGGTGGTATTGATAATATTCTTATTTAGGCTCAAAAATCAAAAATCAGAGAAAGTAACTTTGTGCGGAACTCGTCCAAAGAGCATGTCAATCAATTTTGATGAAGTTCAGCCAAAAATTGAGGGAGAAATTTGAAAAAGTAATTTATTCTTAAAATTCTAAGATGATGCATTTTGATGCCACATTTATCGTTAGATTTAAGAAGCTCTCGGGAATCAAGGGATACCAGGTTTATACATTTCCATCGCACGGGGCAAAAGTTGCAGTAAGCAGATAAGTCCAAACAGTAAGTCCAAAATAAGTCCAAAATAGGCCTAACTATGGAGCGCGTAATGGCGCAGTATTGGAGGGACGAACACGATAGAAATGACAAAAGGGTTACACTCTGTGAAGAAAATGCAACGACACTCGATATACGAAGCATACGGTTATAACTAACATGCTTGTTCTTTACAGATGGTTACAGAGTGTTGAAAATGTATGTAAAACATGAGCCAACAGTTTATACCGTATTAAACATTTTATTAAAACATATGGTTACAGCGTACTTATTTATCATCTGCATGATGATCTAAAAAGGATAGCCATTCTCCACTTGTATGGTTACCCCGGTCAGAGCTGTGTCGATGACGCTGTCTCATGTTTTGAAATTTAGGCCAAGCGGCCTTATTTGTAATGAATGTTGTCGGTATGTTTAGACCCGCCAATGTATATATAAACTCACTCCATCCTAGAAGTCGGTTTGCCGTTATATAGCATACCAGCTCCACCAAATGTGATCCCTTGATCGGTTTTTCCCTATAGATAAACTCACCAAAAACTCACCAGATCGATTGCGCCCTCTACTGTCATTTACCCGATGTAGGATATATTTGACATTCTTTTTTAAATGAGGCGCAGTATGCATAATAACATCCTGTCTTACAATATCATGTGAGGCTGCACTAGTTGTGACGGGCAGTGTTTACATCCTCAGGGCGGCCGGTTGGGATGGATAATGTCAGCTCTCTGGTTTTGTTAGCCCCTTGTTTTACCAGAGACAAGTATTTTTGCAAAACCTTACTGTACGCATTAATCTTCTCATAATCAGGCATGTCATCATGTTTTAGTATGGCCCTCATTTTCTGATCCAATGTGGCCTCAGTATGCTCGCGGATACTTTCGGAGTTCGTAGGTTTTCGGGCCATCTCCGCGAGTTGATGCGGGGCTATTAAGTACATTTTCTTTTATGTTTTCATAACGATTAGCGTCTCACAACGTCACTGATAGCATTGGTTATGAAAGGTAGTGCTATACTCAGTAGTGGCATTAAGAAGCCCTCAGACTGGCTTAATATCTTGCGTGTAGACTTCACACTGGAATTCTTCTTTGAAAACAATTTCATTGCATTCTTCCATCTGCGCAAGATCTTAAAATGTACCGGTGTTAACGATACGTTACCCCTCAAAACATTTACAGCAATCTCTCACAATGATAGGATAAAATCATTCAAGCATGTTGCTAATATTTTCTAATGTTCTCTGGACCCTGTAGCAACTAGGGATCTCAATAATGGTAAATTCCTTTTAACCAGTAAAGACATTATCCTTATTTATTTCTTAGGTAGATAGACTACTGTATGTTACCCAGGGAATATCTTAGCACGCAGTCTGACTTCGCCTGGACATCTCTGTGTTAGATCCATCATGAAATACTTGTGAGGTTCTTTAACGGCGTCCGCATAACTCTCCATGAAGTATGATTTATGATCAGGCGCTATCTGCTGGGCTAGGGTCTTTGTTTGAAGTTTGTCGCAGGGTTTTAGAAATAATATTATTTAATTCAAATTAAGACTGATAGTACGACTATATTTTCCCTGTTGAAAAACATTCTGAACCAGATACAATACAGTAATATTAATATGGTGTCGTAATTGTGTAAAAAGTTTGGCCACCCCCAAATGATGGCACGCATCGGTCATCACATTGTCCAGACCAGAATTAATTCAATTGAATGAAGTTGTTGGACAGAGTTTACCCTCTGAAAAAGTCTCTGGTCTCTTCTATGAATTTAATTTGAAACTTTTTTTTTCAGATCGTCAGACAATAGCTGATATGAGCTACAGTATATACCCACACTACGTTTGTAGGCTTGCGATCAAACATGAAATCACTGTTTTCAAGCAGTCTCTTAACAAACAGTTTTTCCAGACATTCAGGCATCTTTAATATGATACGGTTTCAATAAACATAAAATCAATGCATAGCATCAGAGTAACAGTAAAACAACAATGTTTTCATGATGCATACAATGCAACATTTATTCACACAATATTTCAAAAGAAAAAACATTCAATAATAATAATAAATTTTTACGCCATGTCTCAAAAAGAGAGTAAATTATTTCACACAATGTTTTAAAATACATGGCGATAATTATTTTCACAATTTCACAATATTTTTACATTTCTGAAGAGGATATTGACAAATTGTTATTAAATAATAAATAAAGGCTTTGGGGATATTGTGATTGTGAACATGCAAGCCTAACATTTAATCTGCAAGCCTTTTTTAACAAAATAGGATAGCTTTCAAACATTTTGAAATTACTGTTTTATTGTATTTCTTTCATATTTTAATTTTAATGGGTGGCAGTGAAAGTCAGGGGCCTCGATGGATTAGACCCGGGCAGCAGAAGCTGGCTTTGGGGACGTGGAACGTCACCTCGCTGTGGGGGAAGGAGCCAGAATTTGTGCGGGAGGTGGAGCGCTACCATTTAGATCTGGTGGGCCTTACCTCTACGCATAGTCTTGGTTCTGGAACCGTACTCCTGGATAGGGAATGGACTCTATTCTACTCTGGAGTTGCCCAGGGTGTGAGGTGCTGGTCATGTGTGGGGATACACGCAAGTCCCCGGCTGAGCGCCGCTACATTGCAGTTTACCCCGGTAGACAAGAGGGTCGCCTCCCTGCGCCCACGGGTGGTGAGGGGGAAAACTCTGACTGTTGTCTGTGCATATGCACCGAACAGCAGTTCAGAGTATTCGGCCTTCTTGGAGAC
>JAODTR010005141.1:0-11586 GCA_025399935.1 Amblyopsis rosae | reverse complement strand
GTGAGAGGTAAGATGTTTTCAATGGTATGTATGAGAGGTGAGTTTGAATTATGGCCTACACGGCCCCCCATAGAAAAACGTGATGGTGTTCGTTCCTCTGTGCACCTTTCCTCCTGGTGTGTGTGTGTGTGCTCGCGCGTTGCGGCGTGTCGTCGGCCGTCTGCCTGTCAAACTAATGAGACTGACCTCTGACCTCGCCACATAACTGATGACGTCATTACACTACTGGGATCTATTCTGAGTGGGATAAATAGGGGGGGGGCACCTGCTCAATTTGGAACAAAACCCATCAAAGGTTAATTAAAACATAATTATATATATATAGATTCCGCCCCGATATGACAAGCGTGCGGAAATTGTATTTCTCACTTGACGAGGGATGTGGAGTCGAGCAGCGGAAGAGAGAGAGAGATAGACAGAGAGATAGAGAGGGCGTGAATGAGTCTGCATTGTGTGATCTGTCTGGAAAATATGGCCGTAGCCGTCATTGACCTAAGGCGGGGGGGCTTTGGGGTTTGGGAAATGAGTGACAGTTCATCAATATGAATCTACATCCATCCCCCAGCTTATGCCACTCAAATATTTCCATGTATCTTCTACCTCAATGTCTGCCCTCTCACTTTCATGTCAAAACCTCAGTGCAGCTATTTTGCTCCCATTTTACTCAGTTCTCATTTCAATAAAGTTCCGCTGTGCTTTCTTGGCACAAATGGCATGCAGACTAAATTATTCCAAAGCCATCAATTACCAGTGAACACATTCGGCACCAAAAACATTTACATTCTTCTTGTGTTTATCCCATTTCCTTCTGTGCTCATGCACTAAGGATCGGAACAGTAGACTACCATGGAGTAATTACTCAGAACCATTTACAACAGAACGGGTTGTAAATGGTCTAGTAAGGTGTAGTGAGCACTTAGCATATGCTCAACATATATCAATGGCTGACATTAAACACGGAACTTGTATGTAGATGAATCCCATTTAGTGGGAAATTGGTAGCACGTTCACACATAATTAACATAATTGCACAGCCTCAAAAATATGTACTGTAAGCAAAAGCATAACACTCCCAAACACCCCCTAAACTCACTCCCGCTGTTATAGGAACTGAGAGCAGACTCATGAACTACAAAATCAACCTGCTTCCTGAACCATTTCTGGTCTGTTCTTTCTAAATTCAAGGTCAAAACTTATAAATATGATTTGTTATTAACTTAAACATACCGGTACATTTACAAGTAAATATATCCTAAATTTGTCCCAATAGGAGTACTATTAATAACATCTTAACTCATGGTTAGCTTAATATTATATTTATTATACAACTATACAAGTTGAATTTACCAACCAATTTATTTAAGTAAAATTCAACAACAAAATAATGTATAAATAATATTTATTATTTTGACACTGGGTATTTACATTGTATCCACCAACAAGTTAAACTCCCTAAAGCTTTGATAACGTTGATTGATAAATTATGCCCCCCCCCCTCTCTCTCTCTCCCAGGTGCTGTGTCTGATCACAGCTCCCGTTACGATGATCCTCTCCTCTCAACAGGATGCTTCATTTGCTTTTGCCTCGCTGGCTGTGGTCTTCTCTGCCTACATCACCTTGGTGGTGCTGTTTATCCCCAAGGTAACGGGAAAACTGTTACTACACGCATCCCATTGCTGCTTGTCTCAAATCCCTTTCCACAGCGACATGGCCACTTCTTATTGCTAAATCTCCTGACGTTTCAGAGGAATGCCATTTGCAAGCTGTCCCGATATGTAAGAGATGACGATAACAGCTTCCGACAGAGGACATTGGAGTATATCCTACACTGCAAGTGTTTTGGAAATTGGACATCACTAGACTAATACCACAAAGAAAGAACTAGCAAACACAAAATGATATGTTAATACCTTTTTAATTTAAGGTACGGTTAAAACACTTGCTTGAACTAAGATCAAAACAAAAACACATATCCCTTCAATGACATAGGGTGCAACCCCAGAATCTCCGCCCCACACATTGGAAATGCATTGCGAAGGCTATGGTATTATTTTTGTGAGCGGTATTCGCCACTTTGTTTGTGTTCAGATTTATGGAGCCAGGGTTGTGTAGAAGGACCACAAAGACCGTTAAGATAGCGAAATGTGAAGAGATGTTTTTTTTTTAAAGCTAAGCTTTAATTTAATTAAACTCTGTTGTTCAATGAATGTACATGTCTGTGCCTCAGTGATATATTATATCACAGTGCTATTTTTGTTTACTTCCGTTTACAGCAGCAGGCAACTATACTATACTATAGCACGTTACACACTGTGCAGTGCATTCCATGTTAAGCAGGCATCAGCATGTCTGTGGCTGACATGAGCTTCGCTGTGCTGTCATGTAGATGCGGAGGCTGATCACTCGGGGGGAGTGGCAGTCGGACGCCCAGGAGGCAGTGAAGACCGGCTCGTCCACCAACAACAATGACGAGGAGAAGTCCCGTCAGCTGGAGCGCGAGAACAAGGAGCTCCAGAAGATCATTCAGGAGGTAAGACCGCGTCCTGTCAAGACACTCAGGTCTGTGCAACCGTTAACTTCAGTGGTTTGTCCCATATTTGCTCAGATTCCTTTAGCAGTGGACTGTGGGACACTCTTTAGTGCAACGCGTACACGTAGACAAGCGGCTGCGTCGCGAAAGGAATTGTTCATATACTTGCCTGCGTACCATGCGTGTGCTTGGAGGATTTAAAATATATCCAGCTGGGGGCAGATCAGGGCTGAATCATCCCTGGCTGAAACCGGAATATTTTCCTTGACTACCTTCCAATTTCCACAACAATAACCAACATGTCAAAATGCGGAGTGGCATGGAGACATCATATACTGTAGATGATAAGTAATGTAAAAACTAGCTCTACGAACTTCTCTTGAAACTTTCAACCATTGTTGTTCTTTGTTTAGAAACTGTATCGCATCGTGTAATTTCTGAGGACACGCACAAACTACTAACTAGGATACGCGCCCAAGACGCCTGGTAGCCATCTTGTGTACGCGTAAATAAAAGCTAGTATATTGAGGGCTTTACTGCGAGGGGATGCTAGTGCACTGGCTCCTGTTTTATATTCAGACATGCTACAAAACTGCTGCGGCCAATCTTTTAGGCAATTAACGTTTCTTTCTTGCGATCAGTGTGTCTGAGACTGTATAGGATGGCTCATCCCTTTGTTGTGTTGCGGTTATTGGTTTTTTTCTCTCTGTCTCTTTCTCTCTCTTTCTCTCTTACCCTGCGTTCACACCGCCAACGTGTTCAGCTCGCAAAGAGGCACGTTCTCATTCATTTCGGATGCAAGCGTATCTCGG
Organism: Amblyopsis rosae; assembly: GCA_025399935.1. NCBI lineage: Eukaryota > Metazoa > Chordata > Actinopteri > Percopsiformes > Amblyopsidae > Amblyopsis > Amblyopsis rosae. The sequence goes on along the minus strand of JAODTR010005141.1, from coordinate 8,244 downwards.
CGACAGAGGGCGGAGCTACGCTCAGCGACAAAGTCTCTTTGATCCGAGTTGAGAACTTTTCAAATTTATGCAAATTTACAGCGAGTTCGGCAACAACCAATGGCAGGGCTCTGTTCTCTGCCTCTCCTTTAGATAGCTATCTTAAAATCCCTCGCTGTTGAAAACATGGACGAGAAACTAATTATTGCGATTTCCGGGTTTCCCATTATTTATGACGTGTCTCTGGCTGCTTGTTTGCGGTCCATAGTGGAATAGGTGATACTTGACAAGATCCAAGTACGGTATTTATACACAAACATTTCCCTCCAAAATGTTTATTTTTGCGGGAATGCACAGCATTTGTGCGTTTGATTTGGCGTAATGTCACTGTTGACATATTTGAAACGCTCAAGTTCCTTGTTGTCGCTGATACGAAGACACGCCCGCCGAGCTGGCGGTTTGGACACTATAGAGGGCTTGGCAGGGTTAGTCAGAATTTGGGTAAACTGGACCATGTTTATTATTTAAAAGATGGATGACCTAGAAATATTTGAGCATATTTGAGTTTGGTTCATACAGTCATGGTGACATATTTTCGAGAGGAATTATTTGATTTACTTTCTGTGGTACAGCTTGTAATTGAATTCCAAAATTATTTCTTTCGGTCTATCTATCTCTCTCTATATTGGTTTTTATTATTATTATTGTGATATGTTTATTTTTTCATTTTATTTTATATCCCACCTGACAAGACCCAACATACAGTACATCTAAAACTATGGATTTTTTTTACTGGAGGTATAGAAGTAGCTTTTTTATAGTACTGTATATTGTGGTCTTGCCCGCCTATATACAGTATTAACTAAAAATAACTTTAACATTATTTGGGTATTCACTTTTCGTTTTTCTTTATCAACAAAAGTTTTCTGGTTTCTGTATGTGTATGGGCTTTCTCTCTCTGGGAGACATTCTTTTATTTTGTTTGTTTCGATTGGATTACAGACTGTATTGAAACAGGAAGTGAGCCTTTGTTTGTGTTTGGTTTGTGCAGAAAGAAGAGAGGGTTTCAGAGCTAAGGAACCAGCTGTCAGAGAGACAAGCTCTTCGCTCACGAAGGCCACAGTCTGCCACCAACCAGAACCACAGCTCCTCTCATCTCCCCGCCCTACAAAGTGATCCCAAATCTCTTGTCCCCCCTCCGGGATACCCGCTCCCTTCCTCTGACAACCACACGCTCCCCGCATCCTTCTCCAACTCCTCCAACCTCTACCACCCCGATGGCAAGATAAGCCGCAACAACTGCCACGCTAGCCGCCTACAGCTGCTCTACAAATGAGGGAAGAGCTGTGCGTATGGGCAAGTGGCGGAGTGCGAGGTAGTGTGTGAGCAGCGAGTGTGGACATCGTATGAATGTGTGTTGAGATGAAAAATGAAAATCAGTGGCACTGTATGTCCCTACATCAAAGCACAGTGTGGATGCTACTTGCTGGCCCTGGTTGAAGACGACGCAGGCATGCTGGACTTGTGGAAGTCTCTTGCTGTCATAACCTCTCGTGTGTGGAGTCTACTGAATGGAGTCATAACGTATTTCTTTTTATTCCTAAGAGATATAGTACCACATGCAATGGAAATGTACAGTTGCAAGTTAATTATATAACTCTGTGACTGTCATCCACCGATTTCCATCAGATTGATCTGGGATTACAGATAAAATATTAGAGCTTGAGAGAAAACAGAGGTTTTTTTGTGACACAGCTAATCATTTATTTTTTTCGTTGTTTACTATATAGCCTCCTAATATGTGTGGGTAGTAGTCACTATGTCCTGTAGTAGGAGGCTTGCTAAAATGGGAGCTCGTGGAGGTATTAAGAAGTATGCCTAAATGTTGACATAGTCACTGGATTTACAGTTATGCTACAATAACATGCTTTGTCCATGTTAGCTCTTCTCGGTCGAGCATTTGTAAATTGTTTTTAAATCTCTGTTCAAAGAGACTGCTTTGGCTAAACAGCGTCCACTCATGATACACTAGAAACGGCTTTGGCATGAGTGTGTGGGACCATTTTAGGGCTGAATTCCAGCTGCACATTTGAGAGCCTTTCTCAATAGAAGTGGTTGTGGCAATTAAGATCAAGTGATAATTGAGTCTGGAACCATAAATACATAGTTTTCTGTGTTTGTTTGTTTGTTTGTGTTTGTGTTTGAGGCCTCAGAAGCTCATTGGGTGGAAAAGTCAGGTTGACAGTACATCCAATAAATGTGAGTGTGTCTTTTCTGAAGGGAAATGCTGCAGTGCAGAGCAACAGCTGTCCCAATGAATCAGCAAACACAGTGTCTCCTGTAAAGCTGCAGACCACCCATAGGTACAAAAACATGTCATTGATTATCCTGCTTCTGTCAAGCGCTCCTGCTAAAAGCCTCAGATTGAATCCCTCTCAGAGTGATTGAGTTTAGTAAATGGCACCTCACGAAACCTCTCTGATGCCTCTTCAGGGCACATTCATTTTAACATTCAAACGGACTTAACAGCAGCTCACAGCTCACTTTCATTCAGCTGTTTTTTTTGTTTTTTTTTGCATTCTGATGAAATAATCCTGCAAAAGGCACATGCTAATTTTTGACATGAGATCAACGTGTTGCCATTCAGCTTCCCTTTTTGATAATGCCTTTTTCCTACTAGCATTGTTCCTCTTTTCCAGAGCCAGCTTAATAAAGGAAGCTTGTTCACGTTGGGCTTTTCATGGCATTTCGAACAGAAACATGCACTTCCTCTAAAACCTCCCACAGAATGTTTTATAACATAACGTGGGAGTCAACCAAGGTAGTCAAGTACCTAACATGACACTGTTGGCCTTTGCCTATTAGGATGGTGATATTGTGATATTTTAGTTAGACCTCATATATATTTTATTTTATCTGGAACATACCTCTTTCATTTCAATTAACTCAACTAGGTTACTGCTTGTTTGATCAATGACCGAGGCCAATTGCCTGACATTCCACCCAGGCTGTTAAATTACTGTGAATAATTAGCATTGCCGTAAGCACTTATGAATGTTTGAGTAGGTCTTATGAAGCGACAATGTATTAAAACCTTTACAATATGGTGACCATCTGTAAATATAGTTTTGTTTGTATATGAACTTCTGTTTAGTCCTCAAACTGAAGTGAGGTTCATGAGGGTATTAATTACATGTGTTGCTGTAAATAATGTTAACTGTGGAGGATGTACTGTATATCCTTGCATATGTGTATTCCAACTGTATTTTGTGTGGAACAGTGTTGAAAATATATTTCTATATGCTATAAATAATAATTCCATGATGTTGGAGATTATTTGAAAAGGGTGGAATGATTAATAAAAGAAATTGTTTCTTTTTTTCTCCCAGAGTATCAGTCTTTTTAATCTGAAGCTACATGCATGATTTACATTTACAGCATACATTTATTGGTTCAGATAGCAGATAATACTGTACTTTGACCACTAGAGGGTGGTTCTGCTGCTAGTGCGCAACATCTGACCTCAGTTGTGGGTTTTCCAGGGTTTTTTTTTCTTCTAGCCTGAGGAGGCGAGTTGTCTAGTGTGGGAGGAAAGACGCTGTGCCTATAACCTGACTGTGGTCTCACTCATGTTAAAGTTATACGGGACTTCCCCTTCCTTTAATCTGGTAGCTGTTAACAAACTTTTACGACTTTACCAATGGAAACCTGCCCACTGAAATATACATTCTCATTGTATGTCTAACAAATGTAATATCGGCGTATAAACGTAATATTGAATGAGTCTGATTTCCAAGACATAAATTAATTTCCAGCCCAGACTTAAACTCACAAAATGATTCTGTGAGACTTTACGAGGGCTGCTCGTTTTATTTGCCTGCTTAGCAGTAGACGTCATCATCTTTTGTGAATGGCAAATGTTTCACACTAAGTGCTGTTTATAACAGGGTTACCCCATTCCTTGTATCTCTTCCCCTTTTTCATGAAAGAGGAAGCTTTTTTCACGATATGCCGACAAATATCAATAGTGCATCCAGACCACCACCATTTGGACACATTGGACATATAACATTTCATAAAAATGTTGTCTATATTTACTTTTATTTATACATAATCAGAATCAGACTTTTCATAAAAAAGAGTACATTCAATATTAAATTAAAACTGTAATTTTAATAAATATAATAAATACTGTTTAAACATACACAATAAAACATCCAACAATCATGTCAACCAGGACAATGTATTTAAATAAATAAATAAATAGATTTATAAATACTTGAATAAATAAAATGTATAAATATATATGATGATATTTTGATACAAACAAGGATTTACCGCTCCTCAAGAAGCGTCAGTTGTCAACTGTAGTGAAATACAATATTAACTAATACATTCATTGTACAATTTTCAAGGACAGTACAGATTGTGCAGAGTACTGTAATACATGAAATGGTATTGAAACATAGCACAGAATATTTACTCAGAGAGTTCTGTGTTTGCACTATACCATAGAAGGAACATGCAAATTAACTGTTACAGTTAAAAATAGTAACTGCACTTCCTGTCATTGCAGAAAGCAGCCGCTTCAACCTCAGATTATTTCATATGTAAACATTTCACAAAGTCACAATCGCTCATGTACTGTTCCTGTGCTCTCTAAAGGGCAAACGCACCGAAGAAGGTGCTCCCAGGATGTTCATCCAGGTCATCCAGCCTCTCCATCCGTGTCTGCAGCCTGTCTCCTGCATGCAGGTTAAATACAGCGCCCATGTACACGGAGCTGAACCATTTCCCGTCTTGGTCGGGGTCATTGCTGGTGGTCTTCTCGCAGGTGGTGCGGACCGAGTGGAGGATGGTCTCATACCTTCTTCTACTGTCATCGCTAGAGTAGGATCTGGACCAGCGCTTCACGGAGTGGCTGAGGTGGACCAAGTGTTTGCTGTCTTCGTCACTGTCTTCATTACTGTCCAGGTGGCAGCTGACTCTGAAGGAGGCCTGACTGTAAACGAAGTACAGCCCGTGTCTGGGGATCACGATCTCATTGTCTCTGAGCTCAAGTCCTCCCTGAGAGTGGTACTGGTTGACTCCCTCTTCCCACTCCACTGTGTCCCTCAGGCTCTCGTTGTGTACACCTATTTATTGGAGAGAAACAGACAAGAGGTTCACATCCTGGTGTGCAAAAGGTCTGGGACGGACTTCGTCACAGGCGACCTTCACAGCGTCTTTCCTTCAGCGTTGCTTACCTTCTAAATGAATGGCCGCCCGTGCGTTCCCAGAGATCTGTCTCAGCGTGTGGCGAAGGTCTGAAGGAAGGAGGAAAGACAGTTTTACAAACAAGCACCACAGGCGACATGTACGAATGCATGCAATAATGCTAGTCAAATGTATTAATACTAGTCTTAAAAACACAAAGCTTCCTTACCATCAGCCATTTGGGGATGATGTTGATTCTGAATTGAAGAAGAAGAAGAAAAGAAATAGACAAGTAAATATGGCTGCTCACCAATACATTAGACCGCTCATTCAATGAGTATTTTAAATCCATCCTAATAAGAACACCTCGAATATTCCTGCACCCTTACCTTGCCGTGGAAGGTGAAGAACTCAGCCGCAGAGAAGCAGAGAGCGATAGCCAGCATCGCTCCAATCCACATAGGCCGATAACTGCGTCCTGGCTCTTTGGTCAACACAGCCTCCACCTGTGCTGTGGCAGGGCCTTGCTCCAACACAACTCTGCATTCACCTTCCATTGTTGCAAAACAGATAATCACTCTCTTTGTTGGCACAGAAAAAGTTATGAGCCACAGCCACTCCTGCTTTAAGGGAACAGACAAGTCTGAGCGTTGGTACAGCAGTGATCGTATTACACTGTGAATGATTGACTGATACTCCAAAAGATGTCTCTTAAAAAGGACAACACCGGGGAAACTCCGGTGATGTCACTCACTGAGCGCGTGGGGAACCTGTAGGAAGAAACCATTATTGCTAGTGGTGGAATAGGACCTCTCCCTCTCTCTCTCTCTCTCCCTCTCCCTCTCTCTCTCTCTCTCTCTCTCTCTCTCTCTCTCTCACACACACACACCACACACTCACACACACAAGTAAATGAAAAAACACAAATATCTATGGCTGTAACACATATTTAAGCAACCCACAACCAGGTGTCTAAAATCTGCAAAAGCCCCAGCACACACACACAGACACACACTCTCTCTCTTTCAAACTAACTTACTTCACTTTTGCTTTTCCCCCCACCAGTGTTTTACATTTTCCTCTTTGCCTCTGGAAGTTCCTTTAAGGTGTATATTTATTGCGACATCCATAAAGATGATCTAATGTCACTATTTTGAATCGATATTACACCGGTTAATTCTCACAAATAATGACATCGTCAGTGAGTAACACACCATCACTTGTGTGTGTGTGAGAGCGTGTGTGTTTGTAGTTGATGTATGACGAAAAATGGTCAGTGAGGTAAGAATACATAGGAACTGCAGGTTGCAGCGTCATACTGTGTGCAAATAACAAATGAACACTGATATATCAGCATTCTGTATTGCAGTATAGACATGCATGTGTCCTTCATGTTCTGTTAACATGAATGTATCTAGAGGCTACCTGTATTACAGTTGTAATTATATGTACATTCATGTTCATCCATTCACTACAGACTACTCTACACTTTCAATCGACTAAAATTGTGTGTGTCCCCATGGAATGTTCCTTCCTTCCTTTATGAATGTAGGTCTAGTACCTTGTTAGGCCATTCATATTCATTGGCCATATTATTATAATTGTAATATTAAAATTAAAAGTTATAATGTAGTATTTCATATAAACTACTTCTGATGCTACTACTTCCACAATAGAATAAAAGTGCAATGGAAATGTTTAATTACAAAATGACAACATTGATGTGAAATGTGAAATAATAATGCATTATGTAACATAAATCTGCTGTTGCACAATTAATTTATGAGTGGGCCATTTCTATGAGCCAGGTCCTTTAAAGGGAGAGTCTGCTTTGTCAGAAAAAAAAGAAACATATTTGCGGTATATATATTGATAACATGCATTGAGAGATGAATCAAGGTCTAAAAAAACTATTGTCACTACCTTCATATCTGGTGGGAAGAATTACACCACTATGTGAAAATGTGATGTTAGGCTATAATAATATAATTACATGCTACTAATTACTATCATGTGGTAGGCCTACCCTTACAGTAAGTCATTAAAAAGCAATAAAGCAATAAGTCACTTTTTGGCTCAGTGCCAAGAGAGGAGTGTTGCTCCTATGCTGGTATGCTGATGTGAGTGTTGAAACGTCTGGTCCTGCAGTCAAAATATATTTTTAATGGAAACACACAAACACTCAGAAAGAGAGGGGCAGTATCAGCAGCTCTTTTAACAATGACAACCATTTATGATTATTTTATAAAATACACTTTCATTGGCCTCAGCTGTTTCCAGAATGCTCTACTGTACTTCGAAGTAGCTATACTCTACTTGTCCATATGAATACGAATCCATACGATAACGCTGAGAATGACAAAAACGGACACTTCTCTCCTGTTTGGGTGGGTGGTATGAGGTTGGGTGTCTTCCTATAATTAAGTGGCAAAACACCGATCTTCACTGTGTGCCCCCATTTATGCACATAGGAAATAATTAGCAAGGAAACCTTTGGTTAACTCCTCGTCACTCACCTCGACTAAAGTTTGTTTTCTTTTTCCCAAATTGAGTAATACACCTTCCTACATTTTCTTTTAAAGCAAACCGTTGATACTGGGTAGGCTTATTACTTTCCCCTTCAGACACAAGCTTCATGACACCCTTATGGGCCATGATTAAATATAATTTCACTCTCCATGTAGGCCTATCAGCATAAGATTTAGAACGATTTACCTGTCTCTCATCCGCAATTGTGGTTTTGAACTGGTACGCATGTTTGAACGGGAAGAATGCATCACAGAAACAGTCAGACACCCCTACACACACACACACACACACACACACACACACACACACACACTTTGTGGTATAATTTTAGTATGACCAGACAGAATGCAATGGGGACAAATGGTTGATGCGGTTGTTTGAGAGGATGTACCCAGTAAACTTGCCTTTGTTTGATACTGTACTGATACCTATTTGTTTTTATTATTATAGGCCTAGATGACTCCGTGATGGTTCCTCTCCGGGAACCATCACCTTATCGTGGTGGAGAGGTTTGTGTGTCCCTATGATCCTGAGAGCTGT
>JAODTR010005139.1:0-11588 GCA_025399935.1 Amblyopsis rosae | reverse complement strand
TGAGGTCAACAGTGTCCCATCCTTACTGTACACAGCTTGGATGGTTCCCCGCTTCCCCCTCCTGAGGTGGTGGATGGAGCAGGGAGACATCTAAAACATGCAGGGCAACGGCCCTCTGGGAACAGGATTGGGGACCACTGCTCTAAAATGTTACCAATTTCGTTTTTAGCTTTTAGAGTTTATGGATTCCTTAACGATCCATTTAATATGTATGATGTGATGATAGCACTTACAAAGCTTGATTGGAGGCTTTGACCACCGGTAGCAGCCTCAGAAGACCCTCCTCTGAAGGACGATATTTTTTCAAGTCAAAAACATCCACATCCTTCTCTGATGACAGTAGGATGAAGACCAGAGCAGACCACTGACCAAGAGAGAGATATTTCTGGCTGAGATCTCCTAATGTCAGGTATCGTTGGATCTGCTCAACTAAGGAATGATCCTTCAGCTCACTCAGACAATAGACCAGATTGATGCTTCTCTCGGGTGAAATGATCTCATCATTGAGCTTCTCCTTGATGTATTTGATTGTTTTCTCATTGGTCTCTGAGATACTTCCTGGTTTTGTCTGCAGGCCTCGCAAGAGTTTCTGATTGGTCTCTAGTGAGAGGCCCAGGAGGAAGCGAAGGAACAAATCCAGGTGTCCATTCTCACTCATTAAGACCTTGTCCACAGCACTCTGGAGGAAGACATTTAGTGAAGATTCTACTGATGATTCTGTCACTGTCTTTACTTGCAGGTTATAGGTGCTTTGTGTTCCTAACAGTTGACTGACACCATTGTTGACAAATGAAAGAAATACATGAAGAGCAGCCAGAAACTCCTGAATGCTCAGATGGATGAAACAGAACACCTTGTCCTGGTACAGTCCACACTCCTCTCTAAAGATCTGTGTGAAGACTCCGGAGTACACTGAGGCTGCTGTGAGGTCAATGCCACACTGCGCCAAGTCTGATTCATAGAAGACCAGGATGCCTTTCTCCAGCTGTTCAAAAGCTAGTTTTCCAAGAGATAATATTATATCGCTGTTCTCTGTATTCCAATGTGGATCTGTTGCAGTTCTCCCATGATACTTAACATTCCCCTGTTTGGACTGAACCACCAGGAAGTGAATGTACATCTCAGTCAGGGTGTTTGCCATCTCTCCTGTCTGGTCTGTTGTCAACACATGGTCCAGAACTTTAGCAGTAATCCAACAGAAGACTGGGATGTGACACATGATGTGGAGACTTCTTGACGCCTTGATGTGAGCGATGATTCTGATGGCTTGGGTATCATCTCTAAACCTTTTCTTGAAGTACTCCTCCTTCTGGGGGTCAGTGAACCCTCTGACCTCTGTCACCCTGTCAACATACTTAGGAGGGACCTGATTGGCTGCTGCACATCGTGTGGTTATCCAGAGATTGGCAGTAGGAAGCAGGTTGCCCTCAATGAGGTTTGTCAGCAGGACGTCCACTGAGGTGGACTGTGAAACATCATTTAAAACCTTGTTTTTCTGGAAGTCCAGAGGAAGTCGACACTCATCCAGACCGTCCAAGATAAACAGAACTGTGAAATGATCATAGCTGCAGATTCCCGCTTCTTTGGTTTCAGTAAAGAAGTGATAAAGTAGTTCCTTCAAGCTGAACTTTTTCTCTTTCAGCAGATTCAGCTCTCTGAAGGTGAATGGAAATATGAAGTGTATATCTTGGTTAATTTTGTCTTCAGCCCAATCTAGAGTGAACTTCTGTGTTAAGACAGTTTTACCAATGCCAGCCACTCCTTTTGTCATCAGAGTTCTGATGTGTTTATCATGTACACATAAGGGTTTCAAGATGTCATTCAACTTGATGGATTTTTCTCCTCCGAGTGGTTTCCTGGAAGCTGTTTCAATCTGTCTGACCTCATGTTCAGTGTTGATGTCTCCACGCTCTCCCTCTGTGATGTAGAGCTCTGTGTAGATCTGGTTCAAAACTGTTGGCTGTCCTGGGTGAGCAACACCTTCAAATAAACACTGAAACCTTTCCTTTAGACCAGCCTTGAGCTTTTGCCGACACATGGCAGCTAGACTTACTGTAAGTAAAGTACAAACAACAGAAAAATATAAGTGGGTTTTACCCATTTACAGCATAGCAAATATTTCCTGCATGCAACTGTAAAAAAATGTAAAAAGATATGTATTGATTGATTGATAAATTGATGCATTTTCCATTGTACATGTAGGCGTTGAATTTGACAAGACACACAATACATACGTACATACTGTGCATACATACATACAGCCATGGAAAGAATTAAGAGACCACCAAAGTAGTTTCTCAGATTTTTACTACTTATACATTTTTTTAAACTTATGTAATATGTAGTTTCGATTTGTATTTCTAAAATGTTTATATTTATAATAGATTTTTTTAACCTTTATACAGTATATGTACTATTCAATTTTAAAGAATGTGCAGTTGTCTCTACATTTTTTCCACAGCTGTATAGTACATACAAAATTGTTCAGATCCAGGTCTATAGTAGAGAAGTACAGTAATGACCATATTAGCCTCATGTTAAATCATGACAACAGCTTGTCAGCATGTTTTACTAAAATATATTCTTACCATTCTCCAGAGAGTCAGCCAGTTCCTCCTGCTTCATTGTCCTCAGGAAGTACAGTGCAACCTTCAGAAGAGCCTCTCTTGGTCTCTGCTTCTCTCCCTCACCACACAACACTGAATCCTCCGTCTACCTCTCTAAGCATTCTGGGTAATCTGATCTCAGAAACCACTCATACATCTTCAGCTCATTTTCCACAAAAGTGAAGATGTTCCCCTTAAGCAGCTGGAATATAGAAACATCTCAGAAGTTGGACACTAATCTGAGGAAACGCAATATGGAATCCATCTATTATATGTTGAAGGTTGAAGGTACACAGCTTTAAACCTTGAGAGACTATTATAGAAAAAAGCACTGTTGTACATTTACACACCTCAAGTATGGAGGACAGGTGTGTCTGTTGCTCCTGAGCACATTGATCTTTTGTAATTTCTGACCTCTTCTGGGGCAGCTCTCTGTCCAGAAACACACACACACACACACACACACACACACACACACACACACACACACACACAAACATACACACACAGATGTTTTGAGAGAAGAAACTACGTTAACAATGTACCAGACAAAGTCTATCTCCTGACTTGTTACATCTGAATGATCAGTAGATAACAACCCAGTCAGTATATCTGGATAAATTCTAACCTTTGCTCAGTATAATGGGGTCCATCCTCCTTGAAGTTCATAGGTTCCTCCATAGACCAGTCACTCTTTATGGAGACGCAGCTGGGTCCAGGAGAGACTGATCTCACCTTCTGGACCCTGGTAGACAGAGAAGAGACCCCACCCTCACATGAAGAAAGGTGAAAATCAACAAATGATCAGGCAAAAATGATACAGCGCTACTGACTAATGCCCTAACTAATGAGACAAACTTAAAAATGTGTATAGTGCTTAGTGGTGTGACACATACTGTAGTAACTTTGAAACGGTGTGTGCCAAATACATGGCCACATCAGGTGTTTTATACTGTAGGTTCAAAGTTCTGACTCATAGCAATGTTGCTGTAGTAACCATTAGAAATGTGTTGTATTATTGGATCAATTATTATTGGATAACCCTAAGGATTATGATGAAAGCCTAATGGAAAGGATTGGAATCATCACAACTGCAGCATGAACACTTTACTCTTGAGGTAAGGGAGGGGCTTGCTCTTTCTGGTTTCAACCAATCAGCATTGTATTGTTGTTGCTAAACTAAAGAGGAATGACTCAATTGTACTACTATTGTGCTTACAAACAAGAAATAACAGATCCCCACATGTAATTCCCTCATGATAGATCATAATGTATACAACATTATTTATACATCAATTATAGTATAGGTAGAAATGTCAATATAATGGCTAGTTAGATATCCTCATCTGACCTCTTAGCCTTGGTCTGGCTGTCACGCTGCCCAGACAGAGTTTTCAGGGGAAGTGTCTCGCTCCTCTTTTTTCCCACACACATTCATTGTAAGACTGGAGACCTTTGGAGAAACACACCGACATCAACATGCTCTGCAAATAAACTGATGCATTACAACGCTACAATATTTATTTATGTCCATAACACGAGGTAACGACCAAACACCACCATATTAACTGGTTCAGCAGACAATATTATCCCATTGTACCCTGGCGGTGTCTCTATAATAGATGTTTATAGTTGTGTTTATAGTAGTGTTATCTAATCAATCAACCTTTCTAGACTAGATTTCAGGGACAAAGAGTGTACAGGCTATAAACACACACACACACAATGCTGCTTTTCTTATGGTACAATACACATTTTATTATAATACGTCTTTCAAAGTCTGTAATTTTATTTAATTGCCAATTAAATTACCACTATACTAATAGTATGCACTTTATAGGATAGTAAACTATAATGAAGAAAATAAAATGTAAATAAACTTGAAATTTAACATTTTATATTATTGTATATTTCCATATCAATAGGAAATGCACTGAACATATAGCTAATCTTAGACTTACATTTTGTTATAGTACAAGTCTCAAAGTCTGTAATTTTATTTAATTTCAAATAATATTACCACAATACTAACATTGTGCTCTTTATAGAATAGTAAACTATAATGTAAATAAACTTGAAATTGAACATTTTAGGTTATTGTACTTCCATAAATATGGCACTGACCATATAGCTAATATTTATGTCATTAGACATGAGACATAAAATAACACTGTTAAATAATAATAATAATAATAATACATATATATTGTTATATGTAGTTATATGTATTAACAATACAAAACAGGTTGCATGTTGACTATTCAATCTCCATAATGTTCCATAGAATCTTACCTGGTGATCAATGTAGATAAGATATTGACAGAGCCAACTCATTTCTTGTTCAGTTCTGATTTTCTGAATTAATATGGCCTGGGTCTGCCTTCACTTCCTCATACCATCATGTCTAAATCAGATGGCAGACTAGGCTACTGTGCCAGTTAAATGCCACATCAGCTGGTACAATAGTAGTGTTTAAAATTGTAGGAGCAAAGTTCTCCTGACTGCTGTAGCAGGCCTATGAAAGTTTGTTATTGGATCAATAAAACATTCACTGTTGAACTTTGAACATTTGAAGCATTGTTAAAATTGAACATTACATGTATTATAATGCATTAATTAATACAAGTGTTTGAGAGGAGGTAGGGGTATACTTTACTTTTAATGCCCTAATGCAGCTTTCTAACCTGCTAAAAGCCATTAGACTTTGTTCATAGACTAGGGGAAAATATTTTTTAGATAATAAATATTATTAACAATAAGGATAGGATGTAACCTTATAGGCAAATAATGCACTTATTTAAATATTTCGACTTCATAGTACATCGTCGATGGTCCATTTATTTGATTTAGCCTATGTACAATTTTCTTAATCTTAATACACTACATGTCCCATAATGCCCTGCGAAGTTGTATTCCGGATGTTGCTACGTGTTCAATTTTGGGACAGGAAGCGTTTTCAGACGTAAACACGAAGAGCTGGTGCTATTCTTCTCTAAGGAGCTTAAACAAACTGGTAATGTTATTTAAAATATACTAAATGTAACCTAACGCACCAAATAAGCCATCGTTTTATTTGTTTATGCTTGCTTTCTTGCTGACTACTGTAGGTACAACTAACAACAAGGCCTTGTTTTAGATTAGCTTACGTTAGCTACCGAACTGTAGTACAGTAAACATGCCCACTGTTAGCTAATAAGTAACTCAAATTAACCGAATATATCTTGATCTTCTTGACTACAACCTGTGTTTACCCATTGATACTGAAATGACCCGTTCATTGGAATACCCTATGTTACTGTCAACGGTATGGTTTAGTAGTTTAGTAGCAGGTTTAGTTAATGGGCAGGTCTGCCGCCTACCGGTTGTCATTGTCAAGCAAGAGATGAAGGGATAATGTATACAATACAGTACAATAGCCTACCATTACGCCTCCTGTTTTGCATAGCATTTACTATTTATACATTACCATACACACAGCCGTATAAGCTTTTTGTTATAACTTGCATGTAGGGCTACAACATGTATTTATTAATTAAAAAAACTTCAGTCGAAGCATTTACTGTAGTACAGTAGACGTTTTGCCACTGTGTTTTCATCGGGGTTTGGTACATCCTGGTGTATCTCAATTACAATGGATAAACTACACGCTGATCATGTGTGTAGTGGGTCAATTAAACACACCCTAATACACACTCAATTAACTGGAGACCATTAGTACGTCAATACGCTCCAATACTGTATTCTGACCCGCGCAACATGATAATTCCCTGTGCAGTGTTCAGCGCCATGCTGCCGACCACGTCGCCGCTAGGCAACGGTGCCTTCCACCCGAGGGACGCAGCTCGCCACACGGCGGGCGCCAAGCGGTACAAGTACCTGCGACGGCTGCTCCACTTCCGGCAGATGGACTTTGAGTTCGCCGTGTGGCAGATGCTCTACCTGTTCACGTCGCCGCAGAGGGTCTACCGCAACTTCCAATACAGGAAGCAGACCAAGGACCAATGGGCTCGGGACGACCCGGCCTTCCTGGTCCTGCTCAGCATCTGGCTCTGTGGCAAGTCGCCCCTTTTTTTTAACGTGATTCCTACTCAGAAGAAAATAGATCCTTGTCTGTTTGCTTGGGAACCTGTCTTTGGCATTTAACACATGGACGGTAGCAGTAAACATTTCTATTTCCCTCTGCTCTCTCTCCACAGTATCTACAATAGGCTTTGGTCTGGTCCTGGAGATGGGCTTTGTGGAGACGCTGAAGCTATTGCTGTGGGTGGTGTTCATAGACTGCATTGGTGTCGGCCTGCTCATATCCACGATTATGTGGTAAATACGTAATATTTGACCTAATAAAATTTTGTTTTCTCATGGCGTGGATTAAGCAAAGGAATCAAAGGAGCATGTCTGGTGATTGTTAGAAAGTGTGGTTATTATTATCCAAGGGATAAAAATTTTGAACCACTGTCCTTAAGTGTCCATATTTAGTGTGCTAATCTAGACGTGTACTTCAGGGCAGTCACCAACAAGTATCTGCTGAAACACCCCAGTAAGGACTTTGATGTGGAGTGGGGCTACGCCTTCGACGTCCACCTCAATGCCTTCTACCCACTACTGGTGATCCTGCACTTCCTGCAGCTGTTCTTCATCAACCGTGAGTGGCACCCCTCTCCACCTCACTTTAAGACACGCAGGATTGAGTGATTTTGAACTCGTTATTAATAAATGAAAGTAGGTCAACTGGGAGTCTTCGAACAAATACATTTCATGTTTGCACACGTTGCACACTATTTCTTTTAAGTAACTTTTTAATTCTTTATTAAATATTATAGGTTTAAGCCGCCGTGTGTTTAAATATAAGTTATTTATGTTATCTTCACTTTGTATTTTCAGATATTGTGGTAATAAACTCCAACTGGTTCGTGGGATACTTTGTAGGGAACACTTTATGGCTGATAGCTATCGGCTATTATCTTTACATCACCTTCCTGGGCTACAATGGTAAGAGCACTCCACGCTGAAGATGTGATTGCTAGAGAAATGTGTCTGAACAACAGTCAAACAATTCCGCTCTGATGTTTGCAAAAAAGAATACATACATTAAGATATATGGTGATGTTTTATTGTCATTAAAGTTGATTAATTCCTGACTTCATTTCCTGTCTTTGGATCCACGCAGCGCTGCCCTTCCTGAAGAACACGGTGGTCCTCCTCTACCCGTTCGCGCTCCTGGCGCTGGTCTACGTCCTGTCCATCTCTTTGGGGTGGAACCTGACTCAAGGACTCTGCTGGTTCTACAAACAAAGAGTGCAGTAGGGGGTGCTGCCGCAGCGCGAACATTGGCTCGCTGCCAACTGTCCCCGAAACTCCACTCTCAACAGACTCCCTCCTAAACACGCTCCCAGTTGGCTTTCAGTCAACCTCTGAAATGATAAGCGGTTGGTTTTCAGTAAACTGGGAACACTGGGTAACAGCTGGGTTCTCAGTGGACTCTCAGTGCGTGCGGGGGCCCGCCGCTTGCGGCTTACCGTCGATTCCAGGTTGGCTCCCCTAGTGGCCTGGTGCAGGACAACACATGACGGACTCTACTAAACACGGGTGGACTAGTGGAAACATAGGAGATGTACACAGCTTTTATTGTTATTATTTTGTATGATTTTGTACATATTATCCTGGATGGTTGACGGGTTGTTTCCAAAGGAAAACATTTGGAATGATATATTTTGGTTTTTCTGGCTAAATAAATATGTTAAATCCATCTTATTGAATAGAAGAACTGACTAAATGAAAACATGAATCGACATTTTTTGTTTCCTGAATGTAAACATTCCAAAGCACGCCACTTTCAGTAAAAGGTGTTAACTTGGGTGACAGAATCACACTCTTGGTATCGCATTGTGGCACACACATTTTGCTTTGTCAGAACTAAACAGCAATGTGCAAATAGCCAGGAGACTTAATAGCCATCGAAACCTGAACGCATTAGAGCAGTCATATTCATATATATATCTATAGAGTTCAGATGCAAAAATGAAAATGAACTATTTAAATTATTTCATAGGTTTCTATATTTGGGTTCACTCATTTCACTTTTATTGCAATGAAAAGGTTGTCACTGAAACAAAAGTTATATTTTCCAAAAATGTCACTAATTATTTCTATATTGCAAATGAACCAATGTAGATGTAGGTCTTTGCATCTGAACTCATATATAATAAAGTTGAGGTAATGTCTTTGCGTGACCCTGTTTTGGCGTTGTTCACCAAATTCACTTGCTTGGTTTGAGTCCACATGGGGTCCATCCATGTGTCCGCCAGTTCATTCACAGTTTTATTGACGGATGGACGGCTCTGGCTCGGTTCTCCTTCAGAGCGAGTCGTGACCGACAGGGGACTCCTCGGGCTGGGCTTTGGCCAGGTTGGCCCTGACTCTGGCCTGGTCCACGGCATCCAGCAGGTTCTTGGAGTCGATGGCCAGGGTGTGTGCGGCCGCCAGCATCTGCTTCAGGCACTCCTCCTTCAGGGACGTCACAGAGTTCTGCTGGGCCAGTCGCATCTTGCTGATGAGCTCGCCCAAGTCCTTGTTCAGGAGCCTCTCTGTGCCCTGGATCTGTGTGTGGTCGTGTGTGTCCAGAGACGGGAACAACTTTTTACTGTACTGAAGTGAATGTCAGCTATCTACTTTTTGTTAATTTTTTAGTTTAGCTTAGTTTTATTTCACTTAAGTTAACCCTCTAGCTGTCCTTAGCTTTCAAACGCACTACCAGCTGATAGAGCCTACTGTGGCACGTCACATGTCCGTGTTGTGGTTGGCGCCCTCTGCTGGCACAAAAACAAATTGTGCACTGGGTACATTTTGACCTAAAGGACAGCAGGAGGGTTTTAAAAGGTAGAGTCAGCGATGCTGAAGAAAGATTTAATATTTTAACTAATCAAAACAAAAACAATTAAAGCTCTCCTTTCAATGCCATAGGGTGCTCCCTCAGAAGCTTTCCCCCCCATATTGGACACGCATTGCCAAGGCTGGGATAGTGTCGTGTGGTGTGGTCTGCAATACTTTGTTTGTGTTCCCATTTACAATGCTGACGTAGGCTACCTCTGTTCTGACGGAGGAGTGTAGAGTAGGAAGGATATCGTCCACGCTTTCAATCAGAGAACGCAGGTTAATACCCACCGACTAGGAGGAGAAAGAGAGAGAATGTGTGTAAAGACATCTACAGTATATAGGCTGTGCTAGCTCTGGTCAGTTCAGTGGCTCATTGTAGTATAAAAAGCACACGTGTGTGTGTGTAAATCAGTGGACCTCAACCCCAAGGTCCTGGGGACCCCCTGCCCTGCATGTTGTAGGGCTAGGGTTGAGAGCCACTATTATTAATCTGCTTTAAACATGTCATGTAATAGTGCCACCTTAAGCATTAATGGAGTTGCAGTGACTTTAAGTATAGGTACTACAGTATTCAACTTCAAACTGTTTATAGGTAAGAAAAATATGTGGAGGTTCATATTTTAATATTCTTTTAACCTACTTGGTAACATATTCCTGAAAGGTTTAAGAAACGGCAACGTGTTTGTTTAGAGGAGAGGCATTCTTACACACACACACACACACAACACACAAAAAACACACACCTTGACAGCGTTAAGATACTCTGACGCAGGCAGCGAGTTGATGCTGTTCTTCAGTTGGACCACTTCTTTGACCATCGCCATGACGCCTGTGTACACCCGGTCACCTGACCGGTCCAGGTTGGCCGTGGGCACAGGCTGCAAAGACTGACCAGTCTGCAAGGGCTGACCGGTCTGCCAGGCAATCACGCGTCAGTATCACAGACTTATTGAAGTAAGATACTGTATTTCTTACGTTTTGACGCTTTTCGTTATCATTACCTTAGAAGGCATAGGAGGCTTGTCCGGTGGTGCTGAAATAGGTGTGTCTGTGTGTATTGGGGGGGGGGGGGGTGTGGTATTAAGTCATTAGTAAAATCTTACTGATTTAAGGTACAAGTTAATGTGATGATAACTATCATTATGCGCTGCATGTTGTGGAGGCTCACAGCTAAAGGTGGACTCACCTTTTTGCTGTGCGTCAGGGGCCTGTAGACGCCAGTGGCAGGGTTAGTGAAGGAAATGAACCGGCCTATAGGGCTAATTCACATTAAATCTACAACCTTGACGTTTCCTGTTTACTGCATTGGTAACTAAGTGTTAGCGAGCGCGTGGGCCAACGACCAGCATATATTTTACTTCCAATGTCGCAGCTAGACACCAGATTATTTCAGAGCAGAACTGGTTTTCATGGCTAAACCAGTTTGACCTTAATAAGCCATGATTGTACACACACAGTACGCATTCGTCAGTTCATTACACATATGCAGTATGTTAGAAAAAGGCATAATCAATGTCCTGATCATTGTGGGAAGCTAGATGTGGCTGATGTGTCCATATAACATAGAGGCCTTGATACTGTACCTTGATGTTATCCTGAGACATCGCAGGTTCCTGCAAAATACAAGCAGAGTCAACATGGCTGCTGTCTAATAGTTGTGTGTGTGTGTGTGTGTGTCTCTATTCACCAAGCGTGTCTCCTCCTGGTCCAGCCACTGTTTGTCTATTATCATATCTTGCCTTTGTCTCCTCAGAGTGTCTTCTAACCGGTCCCTCTCTGTTTGCCACCCAGGCCTGTTGTCCTCGGCAGTGGTCGCCTACACACACACACACACACACATTATTATTATTTATTTCTGGATGCCTTTCATGACATTTAAAGACACCTAACATCAAGCATGGGCAAATATAAAGACATAAAAACATCTGATGAAGATCATCTGATTAAATATAGAGATGTATACTCAGACATGCCCTGTTGCTTCCTGTTCTTATCACTGTGTGTGTGTGTGGATATACTGGCACAGTACCTGCTTGCGTGAGCCACGCCCAAGTGTGTTGACTCTCGATGGCTGTGGTGGTGGTGGGGGGGGGGGGGGGGGGGGGGCAA
>JAODTR010005138.1:0-11588 GCA_025399935.1 Amblyopsis rosae | reverse complement strand
GACCGGCCCATCTGGCACCAACAACCATGCCACGCTCAAAATTGCTTAAATCACCTTTCTTTCCCATTCTGACATTCTGGAGTTCAGGAGAT
Source organism: Amblyopsis rosae (assembly GCA_025399935.1). Classification (NCBI taxonomy): domain Eukaryota; kingdom Metazoa; phylum Chordata; class Actinopteri; order Percopsiformes; family Amblyopsidae; genus Amblyopsis; species Amblyopsis rosae. The sequence goes on along the minus strand of JAODTR010005138.1, from coordinate 11,496 downwards.
TGTCTTGACCAGGACCACACCATATATATATATATATATATATATAATACCAAACTCAATGTCTACCCTAAACACAGAATCCTCAAAATGATAGATGTTCAGCATGAGTGTATGGGTGCACAGGTATAAAATTGCTTTTAAAAAGTAATGGGGGAAAGGGGGACTTTAACTACCATTTTTCTAACTCAATCAGCATCATAGCCAAGAATGTCTTCTTGCTGTCTTCTTTCATTTACAACCACAATTCCGAACAAGTTGGGACAGTAAAAAATAAAATAAAAAATATGATTTTCTAAATTCCATTCACCCTGTATGTACTACAGCATTAGGTCCAGAAGCCAACCTCTGTCATGATGAAGGGATATGCCAGTTTCGATTAAACATCTGTGAGTGCACCATTAATGTAGGAGGAATAGACACATTTTGGAGCAACATATGCTGCCGTCCTGATGTGGTATTTTCCCAGGGATATAAGCCTGCATATTTCAGTAGGACAATGCAAATAGCATTGACTCTATTAGCAGTAGGTGCTAGTGAGTGGGGGTGCTAGATTTGAGCGGATTGAGAAAGTGCAGTGCAAAATTAATATTCGCCTCCCATTGACTTCTATTCTATACAAGTGAAGGTGCGAATAAAATATTTGCTTCCTGTGGCGAGGGAATTTCACATCTTCATCTAGAGTCTAGAGTTCAACACTGATGAACTTTGACCTAAATACGCAGCCTCAACCAACAACAAGGACGTGTATGTGTGTATGTGTGGTTGACTCCTCAGGGCTCGATGGTCTGTTGCCTGCCCAGTTATTCATTCATGTATGTGTGACCGCAGCCTTACACTTGTAGTGATAGTGTAGGTGGGGCATTCCCTTCTAATGGAATGTGGCCAGAAACCCACTGACGTATTTGTAGTGTGTCAACATCTGTGAATCCATGGGTTTGAGACAGCTTCCTTACTCACTTCTGATTAAAGGAAACAAATTATCCTCCTCACTCTTGCTCAACCAATCACAATCGCACACATCCTGAGGAACCGACCTCCTTAGATGTCCATCTAGTACTACTTGATATACTATCTCTGGGTCAATACAGACACAATGTTTCTGCACTCTCATCTTCTCCAGGAAGAAGGATTTCCTAAAAACTATAAAAGGGATTCACCACAGCAGTAGTAGTGAATATGGCCTGGCCACGCTCCATTTGGAAGTGTTTGCAGTCGTGGTTAATTTTCAAACTATTGGACAGCGCTGAACCAATCGGCGTTGCTACTATTGTTTTGATCGCCTCATCTAGTTCTACCCATAGGTTCTACCACCATTTCGAAACACGCTTGACTTCAACGTCATCTCACTAACCCATGCGTATTGGGTGGCCAGCAGGGTGGCTGTGCTAACGTGATCAGGCTTTTTTGGGCTGAAAGCATAGTCGGGTGGAGCCAGGCTAGATCCTCCTAACCTCTAGAGACAGAAATCGCTTAATACTGTATATGAAACCCCTATAAAATGACAAGACAATTGAATGAAGCTTTTCCTTTTCTACTCAGATGGATACAGACACTAAAACCTACTCGCCATACCTGGCTGTACTTGATGAGCTGTATGCGACTATGGTGGTGGCCAGATATCTCAGCAAACAGGGCACACTGTGCCAGCAGCACAAATGTCAGCATGCCGTCAAAAGCGCACAGTGCCACCATTAGGTGAAGCCCGCTCATCCAATCACCAGGGGCGTAGTCTCGCCATGGAAACCAGGCCAGCAGAAAAGCCAGGGAGTAGAGGGGCGCACCATACAGAATGGAGAGACGGCGCTGAGAGCAGCAGGGTACACGAGAGTTGTCTTGTAGGTAGCCGAAAAGGGGGTCATTTACTGCATTCCATATCATGTACACAACCTGGTAAAACAACACAAACAACGTCACGTTTCACTTAATAGATTGTGGCTTGAGTATTTTTCAAATAGAAAACACGTAGGCCTACTTGTGACTGCTGAAATGCACCCTCTGATATCTTGTACTTGTTGAGGAACAGTTTGACGTAGTAAAAGCTGAATATACTGTTCATCATGCCCGCTCCTAGCGTCGTCATAGAGTATGCCACCGCTGCAGGATTGGCCTGAAAGGATGTCAGCCGTCGCAGAATGTTGACCCCACCTCTGTAGGTGCGTGCACCGGATGCAGGTTTTTCCATGGTCATGCTTATAGCTGAAATGCATCAACAAGTTCATCAGCAAACAAATTATAGTTAAGCCTTGCTACATACAACTAATGTAGCACATTACTAATAACTATCAGACCGGGGTACTAGCCCGTCTTTACAAGCAAAAACAAAGTGGTCAACACATGCTGTGCTCTGTTCCGTTTGCAGAATCCTTCATTTCACGCTCAGTCTGCGACAAAGCATTTCATTGTTATACTTTGCAAATTGATACAACATACGGTACAACATACCCTTCTGGTGCTTTTGCACTTGATTTTCGTGTATGCGGAAGAAGAATTCCCACACAACAAACAAGTGATTGGACAGAACATCTCGTTGGCTCCGCCTTCTGTGTTTGGAGTTTTTAAAGCGTTCTGTTCTGCTCTGCTCAGGGATATTTGAATAAACGTCACGTCGACGCAAGGCGTCTCGAACCAGATTTGCCACGTTGCCGTAGAGTCGTAGACAGACAACACAGACGAAGGATGTAATCTAACTCCGCAGTTCGGCGAAAGCGTCAGACGAGTTATTCCTGTCGGGATACGGCTGCCTATAACAAACACATGGGTGGAGTCCTCTGGGGGCGACGATGCTGACTGATAGAACAGTAGAAGAGTTTGAGAAGGATGAAGATTCTTGGTATGGGCAGCAGGACCTTGAACATGGTAAGGACTGCATGCGGTCTCGGTCTTGCCCAGTTCACTGGTCGGTGTGGTTGTGAAATGCTAGTAATTTCTTAGTGTGGATACTTTTGACATCGTTGCAGTTGTCCTTATGTGTCAAATCTAATGGGCAAATATTGTATTGCTATCTTTGCTGGTTAGTAAAAACAAACATGCTCCCTCACTGTGAATTTAGATGATATTGTAATAGACACTAATACTTTATCTACACGTCATGGGAGAGCTCTGAACAATTCTGGGTTCGCTGTTGCCAGGATTTCCTGAGGCTGTCATTTCCCCCTTGTCCCAACTGATGGCTGTGGGTGGCAATTTAGCAAAGAAAACTATCTTTAAATATTATTAGTGCTAATAATTTAGCCACCAAACATAACAGCTGCATATGCTCAGAGACCCATTTTTATTATTGTATTTAGCTATTTGAAAGGGTGGTGACTTGGGAGATGTTGCTTCAGTCAGACTTTGTGATCGTTGTGAAGCAGTTTATCTTTTTAACATGTTATTTAGCTAACATTTCCACTGACTTTGAATCCAAATGCACACCACACATTTACTGTCAATATTGTTTTGCTACCTATGTTTGGGCATTGAACGTGCTGTTTACAATGTTTGTCATGTGTTTAGATCTCCATTTGGCAGCAGAGCTTGGGAAGACCCTCCTAGACAGGAACCATGAGCTGGAACAAGCTCTGCAGCAGATGTATGCTACCAACCGGGAGCAGCTGCAGGAGATTGAGGTGAGCTGACTGCAACAATAACCTCCCCTTAAAAAGTGTTTTTATCTGCAAGTCTGTTCATGAATATTGCTGTATGTTTATAATGTTATGTTAATATTTATTCTTTAATTTATTATTTAATTTACATAAGCAGTTTGTTTACTTGGTGCTTTGGGTTACAATGTATTGCTCATTGAGTCAATGTTACATTTACAGTGCGAGTGACTGTAATGTGAGATGCCAAATTTATAATGCTCAAAGATCAGAGGCCTAAAATCACTTTTCCTGCAGGAACTTTTCCATAGAATGCAGAAATAAAAATGTTTTATTCAAAAATCTTATTGGGATGTTGCCCAATAAGATTTTTGAATTAAAAATGTTGCACCTTGTCTGGCTAATTATAGAAAACCATAAAAAAGGCTGAGTTTATGAATGTCCTTCGGTACAACGCTGCAACTGTTTATCAGGGGGCTTTAAATTCAATACCTTGGTAAACTATTTACTAACTAACTCATGTAACAAATATACAGGCTGTAATACAATATCCTGTCAAGTTAAGCATGTTCACACTTCTCCTAATCACTGGTTTGCAACAAAAATTTCTTGTGGGTGTCACAATAGTGTTTTTGTTCCTGTAATCCTATATAAACTGAAATGTTTCATAGCAAAAATCGTTGCTGAGTTCCCAGTGTACATACATTTAAGCTGGTTGTAAGGACATGGGTTTTCTATTTGGGTTACAGCCTGGTAATTCTATTCATACGCAGCAGGCAACAGACAAGTTAAGAACCTTAAATCCTTTACACTGCAGCCTAGGCTAATTGCGTTATTGTCCCATAAATCATCTATATACTGTGTGTGTGTGTGTCTGTCCATGGTCTTGAAGTACTCCACCACACAGTATACACAAAACAACCTTGAAACTATTAATGCACTAATAGGGTAGAGGTCAATGTAATTTCTAATTTTATGTACTGCATTTTGATATACAATATATTGTAAATAAAAGTGGGAAACTTATATTGTGCATCTCTATGTTTCACTGACTGAATCTAAGAGACTGTATATGGGAACATTTGCCCACAAATCATTTACATTTTGCACAGTTGAGAGATTGCAGACAGTTATGACAGGACAGCTGTCATACTTATTTCTGTATTTATTTCCATTTATTTGTCAAGGATAAATTGTAATCACTGTGAATGTTCTAGAGTTTTCTCATAGTTCTGGTAGCACAATCATGCAGCCATTTCCTGACGCCAAAGTGTGGCTGAGGACAAATGTGGCTCTGCATTCGAGCCCTATAGAAAGTATTTGACTAAATGTAGATAACATGTCATGGCAGCACACAGAGCGCTTGTTCTTACTGACTGTCTCTTGTTCAGTACTTGACCAAGCAGGTGGAGCTTCTGCGGCAGGTGAACGACCAGCATGCCAAGGTGCACGAGCAGCTAGATGTGGCAGCTAGGGATCTGGAGCAGAGCAATGACCGACTGGTGCAAGACAACCGTCTGGCCCAGCAGAAGATTCACTGGTCAGTCTGATAAGTCAGCTCATGTGGGCAGCAGTATGAGTTTGACTGGTGATTTTTCCTGGTTAATTATAAGTTTTGGTAGCCATTAGTCCAAATATATTGAAGCACATTTAAATTGTGTAAAAATACATAACATAAAAAAACAAAACATTATCCACATTTAGTTCTTGTTCTTGGCCAGAAAGAACATCTTTGTGGCGGCAAGCAGGATCACACACGCAGTGATTTGCACTAACATTTTGTTCTGCCAGTCTGACAGAGACCATTGATGGGCTGCAGAGCCATATGGAGGACCTACAGACCACGGTGGAGACGCTGAGGGCCTCACAGGTAGAGCGCAACAAGAGGGACCTAGCTGAGCAGAGACGAATCATCGGAGCTCAGAGTGTGTCCTGTCTGAAGGAGCTCTACGACCGCCACCAAGACAGGCATGTCACGTGACCCCACACTTCCGATAACTTTTCTCAGGAAGGAAATTCCAACACAAACAGACCAAAGAATAAAACGTATCTAAAAAGTGTCTACCATGATGAGATGGAGACTGAGATAGAGATTGAGACAGACAGACTGTACTTAAGCTAAACCTACGTTCAGTGCTCTGATAGTAAACCTGCTCCTGATCTGCTAGTGAATTAGTTTCTATTATGCTGACACGACATCTTCAGCCAGACAACATAATCTGACGCAGGCCATCTGGACATAATCCACCCCGCGAGAGATTTGTTGCAGGAACAATCGTCCCCGAAGGTCAGCCACACCTACTGCGGGCTATCTATGCCGGTATCTATTAAGACAACTGGTGCAAAGTTTTCAGTGTTTTCTACGGTGATATCTAGATGGTACAGTAAATTTATAGTGGAATGATTTCAATAATGGTATGTGTAATGCTGACACGATTTTTTGAGAATATCTTGCTGAGGATCAATGTTTTTTAACCTTTGTGGAGGAAAGCTCTCTCTAGTAGTTATTTTATTTTATATTTTATTTATTATTTAATTTTTTTAAATTAGTATTAATTCTAATAACAAATGAATGAATGACTCTCCCTCTCTCCTTTCGCTCCCTTCACCGCCCCAGATGCATGGCCTTCCACGTGCATACTTCCTGGGTGGCCGAGGGCCTCTCCTGTGCCAGAGGAGGCCTCCCGGACCAAGAGGAGGAGCATGCCGCCCTCCAGCGCTCCATCCACAGCCTACACAGCCAGGTGGCGCTGGAGCGCGGCCGTCGGGAGGCCGCGGAGCGCGAGGCGGACCTGGCGGCCCAGGAGAACGGAGCCCTGGAGCAGCGCCTGACCGCCATGGAGGGCTGCAGGGCCCGACAGGGCCAGCTGCAGGCCGAGGTGGAGGAGCTCCGCCTGCTGTGGCACGCCGACTACACCAGGAGGTTGGAGACGTGATACACTACATGCTGTATTTACACTGTATTACAGTTATATACATACTGTAAATATGTACATACTGTGACTCAAAGTGACACTGACTAAATACCTATTGGGACTCAGTGACACTGAATTGTCAGCCCATCCATCCATCCATCCGTCCGTCCGTCCATCCATTCATCCATCTTCTCCGGCTTATCCAGAGTCGGGCCTGGTGTTTACGTGCGGCCCCGAAATTTATCTGAAAAAATGTTAAACATGCACACATTAAGCTCAGTATTGTAACGTGTCCCGCTAGCAAAAAGGCTAAAACCGGCTAGACTCTAGTTGTAGGAACGTCGTCAGTAGAGTGAGGCTATTTAGGTGTCTGGTGGAGATATTTACGGCTACAGGTAAAGTCACCGTACTAACTTCACTTCTTTGCACGTCACAGTTGTCTTGTCCAAACTTTGTACAGATGTGCAGAATAGTCTACCGCATTGTCTCCAATCAATTCAGCAACAACAGCAGACACTGGGGCATGCGCAGAAAAACGCAACCATGAAGTAATCAGGTTTAACCGTTGAATGAATCTCTAAATCAGGTTACGGAACTGGTTATACTACCCCCTCTGCTTTGGAATGAAATTTCAATCGGGTTGGGCCTTTCTCTTCCGATTGAGGTGTTAATATGGAGCATATTCTTTTGGGTTGGGCTTTTTGACCCGATTCCAATCTGGTCCAATTTCCAATTGTCTGTCTGTCTGTCTGTCTGTCTGTCCGTCTGTCCTGTGACACTGAAAAATACACATGAATAAATACATACTGTGAAATTGAATATACATGCATATAGTATACACAATGATAACAATGGGTATGTAATGTAAATGCATTTGCGATTGCTTATAATTGTGGAGGGTTGCACGTCTCCTGACCCCTCCCCTCCCGTTGCCAGGAGACCAGACCACCTGCTGCTACTGGACACGGTCTACATTGACCTGGAGGAGAAGCCTGGCCTGGGCCAGGCTGAGGGGAAGGTGGAGAGGGTGGAGAAGGTGGAGTCATCCGAGCTGGAGCAGGCACGGCACGCCCGTCAGAGGAGGAGCAGCGACAGCGCACTGAGAGGCAGCAACATGGAGGACATTGGCCGTGGCCATGATCGTATGTGCATAAGGCGAGCGGAGGCAGTGAAACAGAGAGGCATCTCTCTGCTCAATGAGGTGGACGCCCAGTACAGTGCACTGCAGGTAAGCTAATGTCTCACCAGAACGTTGAGCTTAGTTGAAGGTGGAGTAACATCATTACAAATACACCACTCCCTTCAGATGCTCCGCCCACCCACATTGACCTGACAGCCCACAGACTGTGATGGACTATATGTTGTTTTTGTTTCGAACACGTAAACACACCCGACCCCTCCCTCACCTGGAAACTCCAGAACGTGCGTGAAAGGCCTGTGTCCACCAAATGCCAGCAGCATTTGCGATTGCAAACTGCAATTGCAACAATTGTTGACAGTGTCAGCATGTCCCACCCCCCTCCTCACTTGGCCGACAAGAGAGAAGTGACATTGACTAGCCTAGCGCTGGTTCGAGTTGGACTGTTTTGAACTGAAAGCCCTGGGAGCTAGGCAAATATAAAAGTCTGTTATCAATGCTGAAAATAGTGTTTGCATAGAAAATGTTGTTTTTACAAACACAAACACATACAAGCCCTTAGATAATTGTGATATTTACAAACGTTTTCATCGCCACTCAACACTACTGTGTTGTTCAACTGTTAATGCATAAGCTCACACACTGTACATTTGCTCCTACAGCCATTGAAACACAGTGCATTGCTGTGTTCCAAACCAAAGTCTGGGTCTGGGGCAAACGTGAGGTGCTATAATGTAGTCAAGGACATAGTAAGGACATGTTGTAAACAACAAAGATGCTGTGTGTACAGTAATTGCATGTGCGTGTGTCTAGGTGAAATACGACGAGCTGCTGCGGCGATGCCAGCAGGGGGCAGACGGGCTCACAAGTCACAAGGCAGTTCAGACGCCTAGCTCCCACGTCGGCAGCCAAACCCACCGCCGTGTCTCCAGCTCACCAGCCACGTCTGATCTGACTGTGGGTCTGGAAGATGTACAGCAGCCAGAGTACAAGGCTCTTTTCAAGGAAATCTTCACACGTATCCAGAAGACCAAAGCAGACCTGAGTGAGAACAAACCGCCTTGCCAGGGCCATTGATGCTGTGGAAAGACTACGAATTGTATTGTTCACTTGCATCCAGTGAGGCATGTTCTCTTGTAGCCTGTAAAGAGTTGAGAATGCAAAACAAAATCTTTATTTGAAACGTTTTGAATAATGCACACCAAAAAAGTATTTGTTCACAAACGCTTGAACCACTTTTTGTTTGCATTCGAATGTGCTCTGGCCAATACTCAAGGAATCTCATGTTCAATGTTGCTGAAATACGAAAGGATTGTTGTTTGTGATCCACAGTTTTCTCATTGATAATGTTGCAACCTTTTATTGTTTAGTGCTTTCTTTATCTCTAAGAAAAGACATGTTTTGTTGTATATTATGCATGAAGAACTGTTGGGGCTAGACTGAATTGAGTGCTTTGTAAGTTAATAGGCTAAAAGAGATGTTGAGTAAATAAAGATGGAGGTCTTAGCATTCATTCTCAACAGTTAGCAGGTTTGGGGTTGGCTACAACAGCCATTGTTCAGTGGCATAGTATCAGAAAATAAAATAAACAAATAAGGTGCTAATCAGACATTTCACAGTTATGCACATTTTTATGAGTTATTTGGTTTGATTTTTTTTTTCCCACAAAGATTCAAGTGAGGACATGGTATTTATTTTCATATTAGTTTTTGTCACTGTTTCATGTCTATAATGTGATTAGTAAATACAGATTTGGAAAAGATCCATAACTATTGTGTATAAATTCATTCTGCAGTTTTGTCTATACTTATGAATAGGGAAGAAAAGCTTACTACTATATTTGTCAAGAGTTTAGGAAAAAACAAGGCATCATCAGTTTGTTCTCTTACTACAGTATTTCTTCTTAAGCAGCTCTAGACAATTTGTCTCATCTTAACCATCCATAAATTATAATTCTGGGAACTATCTTTTACTTCATTTTGCATCCAGTAAGGATAATGTACTCATTCAATTTCAAATGAATCTAATTTATTTTCTTAAAACAAATAGCTATAGAGATATTCTATTATAGTTTATGTGCACTAAAATATCCAAATATCCCATATAAAGGGATTTCAAATGTCAAACCACTGTCTTTTGTTCCTATATATTTTGTTGGCATATTTTCTGCTTTACATGTGAAATTTCAAAATATGATCATGTAATGTAGAAATGTAGTGCAAGGCTACAGAAGCAAGCCAGCATTTGTCAATGTTTTGTTATGGATACTTAAGTCCCAATTAAACCAGATGCCTCCTGCTAGCATCTCAGGCCACAATAGCATCTGATCCTCTCCAATCAATCAGGGTGGGAGTAATAGCTTCTACATATCAGAATGTCAATGCCACACTCCTTGCTAGCTCCAACTATAAGAAACATGCTGTACACTACACCATGGGATTAAAGGTTATGTTTGATCATGGCGTCTGGGTCTGTGACAATGTGTTCTTAAGGTTATCACACACACATTAATCTAACCAGAATAGCCTATACTGTAGATATAATTGTTGGTGGGTTGCTTAGTTTGCAAGTTCAAATTGTAGTGATTGTCTCCTCTAAATTAGTACTTGACAATAAAAGTTATTTTCCTTTTTCTTAAAGAAGTCAGCAGAAGTCCAAAAACACAGCAAGTAAACTTCTACATTCTCTTATGGGTGACATAACCTATAGGCCAAAGCTATTCAACTCGGGTCCTGGTCCTGGAGGGCCGCACTCTGCATAGATCTCTCCCTTGTTGTTAGAAGCCTGATAACGACTCGTTCATTTGAATCAGGTGTGTGAACAGGGAGCGATCTAAAACATGCAGTGTGCGGCCCTGCCTGTTTAGGTAATTTATTAAGTAAAAAAAATGAATAGGTGACCTTACTATAAATATTTAAGATTACATTTAATCTAGTTATATGATATAATTCCTATAAAACAACTAGGCTGACTAATTAGACGTCACCGGTCAACGTGCATCCTGATACGCCCCTGTTCATTGGCTGCGCATACGGAATGTGTGCCGGTTGTGGTAGTACCTGTTGTGGACTAGACAGAACTCGAACTACAATCGTCGGATAAATATTCTGATGAATTGCCTCGTCAGCTGCTAGCGTCAGATGTCAGTATTTTCAAGTGGTGCTCTGGCCGGTGTCGTAGCCTGAGATACAATGGACAAATTGGACATTTACCATGTCGTGACCCGGATGGCTGCAAACCCGGCCACGTTTATACACATTGTTGCAACGCACATGAATAAGTATCAAATTAAACTCTGGTCTGTCTACTAGCCTACACTATTATTAACGTTTTATCTAAAAAAAACTAAATGCTGTCACCAAATGCTGGCGAGTAGACCTATTAGCCTATTTTAAGCAGTCACAACAATTTTAGGCCTAGGATAATAAGATAGCAAATTATCAAATATAAATTGTATTTTAACGAATTATATTTGAATTCGTTATTATAGTGTCTGCCTTATGTTAACCTATTATCAGAATGGTTGCACTTATTAAATAATTTATGCACTTAAAGGTACACAATTGTGTCTTACTGCTCTCAGAAGAGAATCCCAATTTTCTGCCCGAGCTCACTGAAGTGTGGGCAGTACGGTAGCTTATAAGGACAGAGAACGGTAGAAGCCTATGATTGTTTGAGGAACAAATGGTCCAATTTAACAAGTGGTCCAATTTCAAAATAAGTCCATCTCAACAAAACTCACATAGGATTTCTTTGAATATCTTGTTATTACAACAGAAACATACGGTAGCGTGGCCGAGTGGTCTAAGGCGCTGGATTTAGGCTCCAGTCATTTCGATGGCGTGGGTTCGAATCCCACCGC
>JAODTR010005137.1:0-11591 GCA_025399935.1 Amblyopsis rosae | reverse complement strand
CAGGCTCAGAGCTGGAGAGCAGTTACACTTTAAAGGTGGGGTCAGGCTCAGAGCTGGGGTGAAGTCACACTTTAAAGGTGGAGTCAGGCTCAGAGCTGGGTGCAGTTACACTTTAAAGGTGTAGTCAGGCTCAGAGCTGGAGAGCAGTTACACTTTAAAGGTGGGGTCAGGCTCAGAGCTGGGGTGAAGTCACACTTTAAAGTCATCTTCCACTGTTGGCAACACATTATGGTTTGGTTGAGCGTGTACTAAATGCCATATATGATCTCAGCTGTCAGGGTGAAAAACCCACAAACAACAAACAGGCCATTGTTCATTGTAGTATTTTTGTTCTATTGGATTATATTGGATTGTTGTGTGAATTGTTAAAAATATAATGTCTGTGGGTTTTGGGTTGAATATTGGGTTTATAAATTTAACTTTAAGTGTGATTCTTCCATCTTTAGTTTTAGTCTATTGTTTGGTCTGCCAGATTAACAAAGTGTTTCATTATTTTCATGTAATTTGTGGCTTGTCCGCAAACAGTGCTGTTCATAAAGGAGAAATTGCCCTGAACTTTCAGCTACTGAATGTTTGTAAATCCAAGGGCGTAGTAGTGACTTCAACATTGGGGAGGACACATTATAATGCGGGGGCTCTGGGGGATTACATTTTGAGGGTTAAACACTTAATGTTCTGCATTCTGTTGTAATTGTATGCATGCAATTGTATGTATTGCCACTGTGTATGAAGATTATCATACAGAATAGTGTTTGTACGATAGTGTCACGTGTACAGTAGCACATGTGACACTCTGTGTGTGATTTGTGTTTACAGGGTTCTGCAGGAAAGATTGGGGCGAGAGGGTTGGCTGGAGCGCCTGGCGTTGAAGTGAGTACCTCACATTCCTACCTGCATCCTTGAGCAAGATATGACCTGCTCCTTGTAATCATGCTCATGGTATCACTCTAAGTACAGGTCATTGTAGTCACCCAACTATGGAACTAATGCAATGTGTATGCAACATGTAATGTGGTGCAGACACTATCCCAGCCTTGGCCATGTCCAATGTTCTCCATCTGAGGAAGCACCGTCTCCAAGACTGACTGACTGCACCATTTAATGGGTTTTAGTAAATGCACTGCATTTTTAAAGCGCTTTTCCAACATTACAGCCTCACATTCACCCACTCACTCACACACACACACATTCACACACCGATTGAGATGTCAGCTATGCAAGGTGCCACCTGACCACCGGGGGGCAGTATAGGGTTGGGTGTCTTGCTCAGGGACACCTCGACACTTGGTGAGGAGTTAGAGGGGTTTGAACCAGCGACTTCTAGATCGCCCGTCGCCCCGCTGTACACATTGTGCCACTGTGCCGCCCCAGAGTCACGTTGTTGATGTTGGACTTGTCCCAGGGGCCGATGGGCGTGCCTGGGCCTAAAGGCACAGAGGGTTACCCGGGGCTGGATGGTGCACCAGGACCGCCTGGACTACCGGGCCCACTAGGGAGCAGAGGACGACGGGTGAGTGTATTACCCACTCCTGCCAAGGGCGGTGTATTGCGCAAAGATAGCTCTAAAGTGGGTCTGAATGACATGCTGCCACTAGAGCGCCAGCGTCTCGTCTCAGACCAAAACAAACTTATGGGGACACAAAGTGGGAACCTGCGGTGCTGAGAAATACAACACGGAAGGGACAAACCCTGCAGTTCCTCGAATGGCCACTGGAGGCTGGCTGCAAAAGGGAGTCCATCCTTACAGACTCTAATGTTGAAATGTCCAACTTTACAGCAAAAATAAACATGTTTACAGCCTGGCTAAAATAAAACGGCATACATGTATTCCACTATGGTGATAGGGGTCGTTGCAGGAAGAATGAGGTGCTGCAAAGATTGCAACACCCATAGCCAGCACAGCTCTGTTTTCAAGTCGTTCTTGAGAAAATCTATGGGTGGCATCACAGAGGGTTTGTCCATTTATACAGTCTATGGGTTGGGACACATACGCACGCATGCACCAACATGTATTTGAGGTCGCCCGGCTAATGTAAGCAAAGAACAGCAGAGCTCAGAAAACACCACACACAGAGAGAGTGTGATGTCGTTTTCTGCTCAGGACACCTTTACTCCACTATATCTTTACATAGGAAACACTTGTTTGCTGCTATTATATACTGTAACAGCTTTAATACATAATGCAAACATATCTGCCGTCATAACTACATAGGCATACATGCATATGACATTACCAGTAAATAAACTCCTCTCATTGGGGGGAACAGTAAAAAGAAAATATAAACATCTGCTTTTAAATTTCTGCATAAGATGCGCTATATCCAAAGATTGTGTCTTAGTTGCATTTATTCTCACATACCTTCCAAAGTATTTTTTTTTTATAACTGTGAATTTATTAAGATCTTGTGAATTTATTAAGTTAACATCTTGTCGCTCCAAACAGCCACCCAACATTTTGCACGACTGACAATGGCTCATATAATGCTTTATTTAACTTGAATAGTTTTGAAGTGATAATAGATAAGCTCACACTGTAGGTAATATAGTTCTGTTGATAGCCAAGCTGATTGCTTTTTGACTACGTTTCTGTCTGGCTGCAAGTTACATAATACTGCTGTTCAAGCAAAGACCCTAGGGTAGAGTGTTGGAGATGTATGCAGTGTGCTGTGGGGATTTACTCCCTGAGCCTTGGCAGTGAAGGAGTTACACAACTATGGAGCCCATGAAAATCCTTCATTAACTTTGAATGGCAGTCAGCTGGGTCTAGAGGATGCATGTGCGTGCGTGCGCGCGTCTGTGTGTGTGTGTGTGTGCGCGTGTGTGTGGATGTGTGTGTGTGTGTTTCTTTCTGGTGAATAAAAAAGGCAATAGTGTTGAGGATTTGTTATTACATATATTAATTGTGTTATTATTATTAATTAATTATTATATTATTATTAAATATATTGTGTCAATTAACTTCGACCCAATATATTTCCGCCCTTGCTAAACTGACAAACACAGTGGCCGTCTCTTCTGAAAGATCTCCGCCAGCGCTACAGACGTAATTATGAATGGCTTTGCGGCAGTCAGAGGTTTGTTTTTCTGTGAGTTATCTATCACCCTTGCTGGTCCACGATGATGGCCTGCTACAGCTGTTGTTTTAAACCCTTTCCCCTCCTCCTCTGCCACACTGTAGGTAGGTAGGTAGGTGGATATATACTATATATACTATGGATGGATGGATGGATAGATACTATATATACTATAGATGGATGGATGGATGGATAGATACTATATATAATATGGATGGATGGATGGATACTACAGACAGACAGACAGACAGACAGGTGCACAACATGAATGGATTGAAAGGACAGGATTATGCTCTTCAAACTATCCACCATTTATTTCGCCATGTGGGACAGAAAGTGCTTCTTCAGTGCTCACGCCAAGTCATTGTGTTTACTTTAGCGCCACCTCTAGTAACACGCAGGTATGCAGTGCAGATGTGCTCCTACACAATTAACTGAAAGCAAATAGATTTTGTGAACTTTTGCAAAACATGAATCACTGTGTGCTCATTTGAACGCCCCTCTGATTTTAACACCCCTCTGATTTGAACGCACCTCTGATGGTACCGGTGACGCATGTACACATCCAGGGCCAGACGGGTTTGACGGGACAAGAGGGACCTCCTGGGCGAGCCGGACCTAGGGGAGGTGCCGGGCCTCCTGGGACTCCCGGGGAGAAAGGACCCAGCGGTCAGAAGGTAAACATGCTATGGAACGTTAGCCTGGCTCCACCAAACCATTGCTCTTAACCTTAGTAGGTAAATATGCTAAGGAGCGTTAGCCTGGCTAGATCACCGCACACCCTGTCCCTGATAGCCTGTCTGTGCCCAGGGAGAGCTCGGCCTGGCCGGGGAAAGGGGAGTCGCGGGCATGAGAGGCATGGAAGGGTCTACCGGAGACCAGGGCAGGCAGGGAGACCCTGGTACAAAGGGACAGCAGGTCAGTACGACACATCTGGGCTGGTGGAGGGGGATGGACCACCCCCCTATTCTCCCCACTTTCATGTAACGATATAAATGTTGAACTGTTGTTTTCACATTTTAGGGGTTTAATACGTAATGTGATCAACTTTTTGAAGCGGACCCTCACATCCGTCACAATATTTGATCAACAATGTTATATGCTGTTCTGAAGCACAGATTTAGACCAGCGATTTGAATGTTGACATACCACGAAAAAACTAAGGACTAAGTCTGTCCCAACACATATATTATTTTGTGTAATATTACACCATATTATACATACTGTATTCATTAACCCTACCATACCAAACATTTGTTCTATGTTTATTTATCCTATCAATTATAATTTTTTATTCTATGTCTGACTGCATTGTGATCATAGCACCAGCTAGGCCGATATCATGGAAAATCGCTTGTATGTGCACACCTACATTCACTGACTCTGATGATGCAACCATCTTGTTCACCTCTAGGGGGAGCCTGGCAACCTGGGCATGGCTGGCTTACAGGGCTTTTCCGGACCTACGGTGAGAGCCAGCATGACTGACGTTGTGTGACATTGTGTGGACAGCAGACTCCTTTTTGATTGGTTCTTTTGAGTTCATGGCGGGACAAATTACACCTTTATGGGCGTTCAGTGGACTGAACGTTCAATAAAAAATTTTCCTCGAAAACTCAAAATGTTCTTCAACTACTTTCAAAGATGTTTGCTGCTCAGTGACGTGTACGAACTGTAGCTGCTTTTTTAATTGGGTGTTTTATAGGGGTGGGGAAAATATCGATACAGCGTAGTATCGCGATATTTCCCGTGGCAATACTGTATTGAAGGAGCCAGATGTCAATCCAGGCCTCTCATGACGGACCAGACTTAACCTCACGAGACCATCCTGATCTCACAAGCTTCAGTTTAACTTAACTGAGAGAATCACTCTGGAGAGCTTGGAAATCGAGGTGATTCATGCCGGTAAACCTTGTGTTGCGAATGAGCATCGTAGGCTACGGGCGTGGTTTAGTAGTGACATGAAAACAACTCGAGTCGAAATGCCTAGATGATACAATATACAATCGGTTTTATTACAATTTATTATAAGAGCAAAGGCTTTTCTCAGTGGAAAATATGTTTCCACTCTTCTCCTGACTTCTCTACTGCGAGTGTGGATAGCAACAGACTGCTGGTTCACAGGTTCGTCCAATCACATGCAAAGTATTTTTTTGAAAGCGCCTGCCCTTTTGAAACAGTTTCAATGGACGGCTCCCCAGATGGACGTGTCTTAACATACGCATCCATCTGGTGTGTCTGGTTAACTGCCCCCGGCCTCTGCTGACCATGCCTGCTTTGCTTTTGGAACAGGGTCCAAATGGAGATGTGGGCTTGACCGGTGTCCCTGGACCCAAAGGGCCTGTAGGTGTTCTGGTAGGTGTTCGGACAAGTGTCCCCAGCCTGAGAAGAGACTCTGTGGGTCTGTCCACTGTGTTTGTTTCCGCCAACGCTGCACATGGCGCTTCATCACCCAAAATGTTGATCGCCATGACAACCCTAGACGTTTTCATGCCTCAGCACAAGCTCGAGTAAACAAATCATTGAAACTTATATTATGCATGAATTATTCTTGATTTCATATTGGCTGTTTTTAAAGTATAACTCGGTGAAGTGGCAGCCATTCTGGTCACATGACTTAGCTGCATTCAGTGTTTTGAACAATGTTATATACTTCTTTGACTTTTAAACAGCTTATATTTATTCATGTATATTTATGTGTTGCTTTCTACAGTAGTAAACTTATAGTCAGCGGCAGAACCATTTAGAAGAGAGAGTTGCGTCAACTTTCTTCACTCCATTGGACCGTTTTCTTAACAGAAATGGCGGATCGTGGAACCTCAAAACAGTTCCCGGAATTTTGCGATAAATGCTAGAAGTACCCTATAAAATATATTGTAAATGTAAATCGATCTATTCACTTACTACTAATTACCAAAAATTGCAGTTATGTATCTGGTTTTTTTTTTGTTTCAAATTGCCCACCAAGCATTTCCTGAAACTGTTGAGTTTACATGAACCACGTGACCGTTAAACATTTTGGAATATCATTCGCTCGACCCTTTCTTCTACATGGCTCTGCTGACAATCTAAAGCCGTAAAACACAAACTACCACTTTGTTGTTGTTAGCCATCTCTCTCTCTCCATCCCTCCCTCCCTGATATGTGAACTGCATCAGTGTCTCCCTGCTCCTTACACTCACGTACAGTACAGGAAGCAAGGCAGCTGTGAGGGAAAACCAACCAGTGTGTTGTTACCACTGGGCTCTGGTGCCTTTGAGCCGCTGGTTGGACTTTAATGGCTCCACCATGTCTTCGTTTATTTCAGGGATTTGCTGGACCTGTCGGACCAGAGGGACGGATAGGCCCCATGGGGAAGACTGTAGGTGTAGATTGATAGCTCTGGGTCTATACCTGCATGGTTATTAATTGGGGCAGAGTGAATTCTAGGCCAACAGAAACGATTATACGCATATATTTCACAACATAAGGATTCTGGGATTTATAAACTGGCCATTACATGTTTTTTTATCTCGTTTAACAGGGACATAGAGGTCCAAAAGGAAGCAGTGGCGAAATGGTGAGCTCTGTTTTTGTGTGTGTCTGTGTGTGTGTGTGTTTGCAAAGGTTAGCTTGTGACCATTTAATCTAGTTTACAAAGGTACTGTTGTGTCATACCATCATGTTGGGGGATAACTGAGCCTTCTCAATGTGCGCCCTGGGTGACGATGCCTGCTGTTAATGCCACTGGACGTTAGAAGCAGTGAAAGTAGCGTAGAAGAGCCTTTTCTCCATTTCTATATTCTCCAAAGTTGTTCAAAAGTACCATGTCTAAACTTGCTGTTTGAACTAGCAATAGCTGTAATTGTAAGTTGCTTTGGTTAAAAGCGTCCGGTAAATCACCCAACTGTAGTACGTGTTTTTAGACCTTCTTTCAGGTGGAGTCAGTTGAACGTTAATAAAATGACAGCGGTTTGAGGTAGTCATTCCTAGTCCTAGTCATTCCTAGTCCTAGTCATTCATAGTCATTCCTAGTCCTAGTCATTCCTAGTCCTAGTCATTCATAGTCATTCCTAGTCCTAGTCATTCCTAGTCCTAGTCATTCATAGTCATTCCTAGTCATTTGAGAACTTTGTGTTTAACTTGAGTGTGTCTCCTCTGCTGATGTCATTGTGATTGTATGCGTGCTTGAATCACCAGGGACCACAAGGACCTCAGGGAATTCCGGGTCCCAGAGTGAGTATCTTTGCTTTTAAATATAACAAGCATAGTAGCAGAAAGATAAACAGCTATAAACCTAATTGTAAATCGGTGCATAAATCAAAATATTGACCATGTTGTGACTCCAACCATGGCCTATAGACTATTGTTTGTTTCCTACCCAGGGACCTCCTGGAGCTCCGGGGCTAACGGTAAGAAATCTGGGTGACTCGTACATCATACAGTGGCCCACTCTGCCCATGTTGCACTGTATTTTTACATGGCTAAGAGATTTGACCAGTGTCATGTGATAATTTTATGGTGGAATGGATACTAAACACCGTTTTACAATTTATCTTTTGATTATCATGGTCTAACTACCGTACTTTGTGCTGAAATCTAATTTAAACTCCAGCTAATGACAAGATGGTTTCTTACTTTATTTTGGCTTGTCAGTCAGTGGATATGAGCAATAACTACATGCTTTGTTTGGTGTGTTGAACCACAGAGGAAGATCT
Source organism: Amblyopsis rosae (assembly GCA_025399935.1). Classification (NCBI taxonomy): domain Eukaryota; kingdom Metazoa; phylum Chordata; class Actinopteri; order Percopsiformes; family Amblyopsidae; genus Amblyopsis; species Amblyopsis rosae. The sequence goes on along the minus strand of JAODTR010005137.1, from coordinate 3,820 downwards.
ATCCTGATGAACATATCTACATGCTGTTGGATTCCACCACAGTCGACATAGAGGTATGGTGAATAAGTTGTTATTAATTTCATTGATTCGTTGACGTGGTTGATTTTTAGGTAAAATTATTCGATTTTACACATTGTATGAAAGAAAACAGGTTTGAGAAGTGCAAGGAGCCCAACATGAACCTCACATGAATGTGTAAAACTATGGATCTTCAACAAATAATTTCTAACCTGCCTTCTAAACAATTGTTTGTTCTTTGAATAATATCATGGTCAAAACCGTGTCCTGTATATTAAATGAATCAGTGTCTTGGCTCTGATTACGGCATTTCAGTTTTATCTTTAGAATTGTTGCAAAAGAAGCTGTGCACTCATCCACGCTCAACCAGCCAGCACCTGCTTTAGTCCAGTTGTTTGTTTTAAGTTTAGCCTTGTCCGTAGAATGGAACGGTCTCTCAGTGACCACATGAGCACTTTCTCCCACTCATTGCGTTTCCTCGGTTGCTAGGGCTTCCAGAACACGGAGACAACTCTCCACGACCAGAACTGGGAGATCCTGAAGACTCTGCGTTACCTCAATGGGGTCATCGAGGGCATCAGGAAACCCCTCGGCACCCTGGACAACCCGGCCCGAGTCTGCAAGGACCTGATGGACTGCCACCACAAGCTCACCGACGGTAGGACCTCTTCAGACCAGCGGTTCATAATCACTTTAAACAGATTCCAGCATTTGAATATACAGAATCATAAGATATTGGTACTGGCCAGGTTCTTTTTGCAGTCCGAGTAGTGTTGTCCAATGATGTCCATGTGGAGAGCAATGAGGCGGAACTAAATGCAGTCTGGCAGATATGGTTTGACGATGATTTTGCTTTTTATTAGCAATCATGTGTGGATATCTGTTTAGAAATTAGCCGAACTAAAATATCAAACAGAAAATCGAATTGTTAACACCAACCAATGGATGGAAGAGGAAGTCATGGCAAGGATACCCATAACCCTGCAACTATCCCATAAAAATGAGATCTTGCCCCCAGCGGCTAAATCGCTGTTAGATGATGAAGATGATGGGGACCGGTATCGTCTGGTTCCCATCCCCGGTCCTGGGGACCCACTGTCCTGCATGTTTTAGATTTCTCCACTGGCTGTGGAATTTCTGGAATGTCATGACAATTTATGAAGTTTATTCCAGACATGGAAAGTCGGGGAGTTTGATCTATTGATCGGTTGATCAGGGATGAATCATGGAACATTAAGGGATTGTGTTTGCAGCTCGTTTTGCTTTTAGGTGCCATTTTTTAGATGTCTCAGTGAATGTTGTTGTCTTGTTGGTGTGAACATTTACAGGGTGGTTCTGGGTTGACCCAAACCTGGGCTGTAGGTCAGACGCCATCCATGTGTTCTGCAACTTCACGGCAGGCGGTCAGACCTGTTTGCACCCGCTGGCCTCTGACAAGGTAACAGAGAGCATGCTGGGTAACATGCACACACAATGCATGCTGGGTAACATGCACACACAATGCAAGCTTGGTAACATGCACACACAATGCATGCTGGGTAACATGCACACACAATGCTCGCCTGGCAACATGCACATGTATGTAAAGGAAAATGCTAAATGCAGGCATCAGGTGTATCAATATAATGCAGAAAGGCTATCAGGCTTCTGTAATACATTCACATTCTCCGGTAGATCAACTTTTTCCATGTACTATTATTATCCCTGCTGAGTCAAAAGAACAGACATGCTCTGCTATTCTGTCCTCTTCTGTGTCTTTTATATGGGGAAGTAACCTTCCTTATTGTGACAGTGTTGCACTTATTCACATCACCATGCATACACTGGACTTTCCATGATATTTCCTGATTTGACCCAAAACTTTCTAAGATTCCTTCACTTTCCATGTCTGGAATAGACTTTCTTAAAAAAAATTTACTTTTTATTTTATTATTATTGTTATTAAATGCTCTTGCGTTCCCTACAGATGGCATTTGACGTGGGGAAGGTCCAAATGAAATTCCTCCATCTGCTGAGCACCGGCGCCAGCCAGAGCGTAGCGGTCCGCTGCCTCAGTGAGCCTCCGCCCGGGCCCCTCGCCAATGGTTCCATTGCCGCCGGCGCCGCTCGCTTGTGGTTCCGCGGCTGGAACGGACTCGTGCTGGAGGATAACGCGCTGCTCAACCCGCGCGCTTTGCAGGACGGATGCAAGGTAACGGGGCGGGGGAGGTCTCCTCTCTTGGTACGGTGTTGGGTGGGAGGTCACGTGATCAGGCCAAACGGTATCAGGTGATCACCTGTGGAGTCATGTGACTCGCAGGGGATTGTAGGATAGCTGACGGCGCTGACTTTTCGGGTGAAGGCGGAAAAAATTTCCAACCAGAGCAAAGTTATACAAATGTAAGATTTTTTGGGAGGCGATGGCCTATCAGAAGAGAGAGATTGTGTCCGTTCTTTGTTTATGTTCTTCCGTCAAGAGTTCCTACTACACTTCTGATCCTACTACCAATGGAGGACAATATATTTTGCTGTGAATTTATGACAAATCTCTAAATGTGTATAACACCGTGTCCTAACTGGATGCGACAGCAAGCGAGCGTCCGACTATCGCGTTCCATCGGACGCTTCATGTCCTCACTGAATCAGTCAGAAATTACATTCGATTACGTAAACAAACCACGTAGCCTACCTATTAGCAGTAGCACACTAGAGAGCATACGCCTTCTCCATATTCACAACAATTGCCTACTATGACGGGGGCAGGTACAGATGTCACTCATTGTTGTAGGCTACACTTAGTATACAACCACCTCTACTTTGTAAAATAAGATAACTAGCTTGCCAGCGCTGTTGAGCATGCTAATAGAAAAACGATCTCCCTCCAGCCAGGTGCCACTTTAAGGTAACTGAATGAACAGTCGTCCGTTTCATCCATTAAATATAGACTAGTTCTATGGTCTCAACGAGAGTGACAGGAAGAAAATAGAAACAGGGCGTCAGACAAAAGTACGCTCAAAACGGCGCGCCGCATCGCGCAGCATCAAGTCGCTCTCGTCCAGTTAGGACATTACAACAGAAAAGATAGCGATCAAACTGCTTTTGTCGCTGACGCTCTCTCGCGTCGCATCCAGATTAAAAAGTTAAAAAGCATGCAGTTAAATGTGAGATTGTCAGTGTTGATGGTGACTGTAAAAAAAGCAATCATATATGTTCTTCATATACTGTATGTATTTCTGATTCTGTAACGGAAAGTAATATTGTTGACTGGGACAGATGAAGTCTTCCCCACATCACTCAATCAGCCAAGCCAAGACTCGATAGCAATCAATGGCAAAATATTATTATTATTATATTCCGTATTTTTTTTATTTGACAGACATGATTTTTGAAATATATATATTTTTTTGTTTCCTTTCCTTCTTGTATCTTCTCAGATCCAAGATGGCCGCTGGCACCAGTCACGTTTTAACTTCCACACTCAGGACAGCCGTGAGCTCCCGGTTACAGACGTGCAAGAGCAGCACCGCAGCCAGCTGCAGGTGGAGGTGGGGCCGGTCTGCTTCCAGTGAGGCCGCCGCGGACAAACCTCCCCTCGCATGTGCGTGCGTGCGTCTGCGTCTGCGTCTGCGTGTGTGTGCGTGCGTGCATGTGCGTGTGCGTGCGTGTGCGTGCGTGTGCACTAAGCCAGAGATATGGCCCTGACACAAAATGACAATGTGCCAGATAGGAGGCTGCAATACCGCCGCCGTGACCCCTCCCTCACTCTGGGGGAGACTGCTGCCTGGTGCCTGGGGGGGGGGGGGGGGGGGGGGGGGGGGGGGGG
>JAODTR010005136.1:0-11593 GCA_025399935.1 Amblyopsis rosae | reverse complement strand
GGGAGACCCTACCAGGAGCACAAGGCTCCAGACAACACAGCTCTCAGGTTCATGGGGGCACCCAAACCTCTCCACCATGATAAGGTGATGGTTCCCGGAGATGGTTTATATAATAAAAACATTTATTAGTTTTTACCTACTTTCTGGGGCCCCTGTCAGTCAGGGGCCCTTGGAATTGTCCTAAACTTTACAAGATTGCATTCAAGTGGTAAAGCAACATTATGTAAGGATGTGTCTTATAATAATGGATTAAATATATTTTTGCTGGTATTTTTTTACTTTGAATAGAGAGAATGGAATATTTTCTTTTTTTGTTTTGAGAATGGCATCTCAATCGTGGTGCTTGAAGAAGTGACAGTGCCTGGTGTACCGGGCAAGAGACCTCTTGCGAGAACTGCGTGATGCTTTTTAGAGCAACTATCTAGATAACTCTGTGTGCTCGTATGGGCTCGTATGGGTATCATAGCAGAGGCAAAGAGATCGAATACCACTAAATCGGAGTCAAGTTAATTTAAATACGGTATAGCCCTTAATCTCGTTACGTCCTCGGGGTTGCACATTCCCACATTTCACATCGGGTGTAGCCAACAGTGTAGCCAACATCCTTGATGTTATTGCATTACACAATCACTGTAAGAATATGGCAAGAATGTTTTGATACCATGTTGCTTTACCCATTACCGTCGATTTGCACGCTCTTAAGAACACCGTTTCAGTATCTTACAGCTTGACAACAAATGCACGGTTAGGTACGGTACTACCGCGAGATTTCGACAACAGCTTGGTGTATAAGTGAATTACTCCACAACTGTAGGGGGAGCCCTGTAGCAGCATATTTTGTTGGGGCTTTAAGCCGTGCTTTGACTGGCACCGAGTCCCAGGGACCAATTGTTAACGCTACAAGTGGAGTAAAGGGCTTTTGTTTTTGGAGTAATTAAAAACTCAAAAGACTTGTTTATTATTAAAGCAAGTCAATCTTGAGAACGTGTAAATGGTCAGGGACACATTAGCGTGTTTGATTATAGTACAACCGTTTTACGACGGATACTTTGTCCTGCTTTACATCCCCTCAGTCTGCGGTCCCACATACGCTGCATGCTCCGTCCAACAGGAGACGGCATTCAATGTATCATTGGCTGCCGGTCAGAAATACAACTGCAAGAAGCTGCTGGCTTGGCTCAATAAGACTCTCCAAACAGACTTTACCAAGGCTGAGCAGATATGCACAGGTGTGTGTGTGTGTGTGTGTGTGTGTGACCCTATAAATCTACTGATTGACAGTTGATTAAGCAATACAAAGTTGAAGTCTGTCTTAAAGGGAAATTCACAGTGGCTGCTCTCACTAACACAAGCAGAATAGTACGTGTACATTCTGTGTGTGTGTGCGTGCGTGCGTGCGAGAAGACTCCAGAACGTTTCTGCGTGTATGTATGCTTAAAACCAGAGGTCAAAAGACCCCCTGGCTGTTAGAAACATGGCACAGGGACCCCCTATGTGGTGGCCTATTGTGCCACCATGTTAAAAAGTGAATTTGTAATGGTGTAGCCTACTGTATACCATGCTAAGCCCCTCAAATAATTATTGACAGATTCAGAAATGTATAGCTAGGTTGTAGTAATGTTTTTACATTTATTTGGGTTGACATCATTTGGAGGACCCCTGCAGTACCTCTGAGGACCCCCTGTTTAAGACCTCTGCTTTAAACTATTCTGTGTGTGTGCATGACGAGACTGAAACTATTGTTTGTTGTTTGCATGTGTTTAAACGTGTGTGTGTGTGCTTGCATGCTTGTGCGTGTGCGTGTGTGTGTGTTCGTGTGCGTGCGTCTGTGTGTGCATGAAGAGACTGAAACTATTGTTTGTTGTTTGCATGTGTTTAATGTGTGTGTGTGTGCGCGTGCGCACTACAGGTGCAGCGTTCTGCCAGTTAATTGACATCCTGTTTCCTGGCTCGGTGGACCTGACCTGCGTGCGGTTCAAGAGCACCGAGGTGGATGACATCGTCCACAACTGCAATCTGCTACAGGGTGCGTTCAGCAGCGCCGGCATTACACGCATGAGTACAGTTTGTGTGTCTCCCTCTTGTGGGTTGCATGGCGTCATGTTGACGTGTAAATAAATAATATATAAATATACTTTTTTTTTATAAATAATATTTTATTATTGTTATTTACATTTTGATAAAACCATTTGACTTTAATTTAAAGCTTTTAAAATGATTTTGAGAGACACACAGCGGTGCATGCCGTCTCCATGCCTAAGCTAGCTTGTCTTTGTGGTGTCCAGTCTGTCCCGACACGCGCTGACCAGAAGGAACGTCACCGTCTCAGTGACCTTCCTGCAGTGGTTCAAGCTCTTCTTTGACAAAGGAAGAGAGCACCACCCCCTAGAGGCCACGGGAGGCACTGCCATGGTTGCTGCTAACACAGGTGAGATCTGCTGAGAGATGAGACCTGTAAGGCCCAGGTATACTCTTTGCGTTCACGGAACACGGAGGGTGTGCTTGACGTACATTTCGTCACACATAAGGTCCTGGCACACTGCCAGACTGACACAAACATTCTAAAGTTGATGGTAGTTGGTTGCAGACAGGGAATTACCTATCTCAGTGGCAAACAAGTCGAGACGTTACAGTAAGCTACTATTGCGGTTGGAAAACAGCTTGCTGGGCTTTCTCCTGCCACAACTCTGCTTTATTTGCATTCCTACATCCAGAAAGTATGACGAAGTGAATTGAGTAATGGACAGTTATCTAGCCTGCTAACTTTGTCAGAGGAACACACTAGTATTGCACTTTGTTGGAAAAATGTTCCACATCTCCGCCCGACCTGACTGGACATGTCAAACTCCAACCGACTGATGGCACACACTGATCCAATAGTTGGTTAGAGTCGGTCGGCGCTTGTCTGGCATGCAGCTATATAGTCTGCACAGACTGTTGGCGTACCTCCACAATGTTCCTTCTGCGCAGCCTAGTTTGCTCTCTCTCATTCAGCTAGATGGTGGCCTGGCCTGACTTCCTGGGCGCCTTACCAACATGGCTGCCACGTGGCCATACCTGCCAATAAGGACTAGTTATACCTTACCAACATGGCTGCCAGGTGGCCATACCTGCCAATAAGGACTAGTTATACCTTACCAAAATGGCTGCCAGGTGGCCGTACCTGCCAATAAGGACTGTAGTTATATCTTACCAACATGGCTGCCATGTGGTCATACCTGCCAATAAGGACTGTAGTTATACCTTACCAACATGGCTGCCGGGTGGGACTGTGCTGACGCTGTGTTGTATGTCTGTCTCTCTGTCCAGCTAACGGTGGCCAATCCGATACGCAGCCTCCGGACAATGGGGCGGAGCCTCTGCTGAAGAGGAAGAAGGCGGGCCTGCTGGGCACGGGAGGGGCGGGGGAGGCCGAGGGGGACGCGGGGGTGATTGTGCTGATGTCAGACAATGAGGAGGGAGGGAGAGGGGCCGAAGAACGGCGCCCCCAGTCAAAGGAGGGGGGCAGGGGCAGGGAGGGCGCAGCGCGTGGATCCGCCCGCAGGGGAAGCCTTCCTGCCCCGCCCCGTCCAGCGGCAGCATGCTACCTGAGTCCCCCGCCGCCCGCGGAGGTCCTGGCCGCCTGCCGCTGCGCCCCCTACTGCCTGTACGTGATGGGGACCGCGGGGCCCGGCCCCGATGTCGTGCTGGTCGGCTACTTCGACCCCGTGTCTGGGGCCAAGCCGCTGCGGCTGCTGGGGATGTTGCACGGCGCCAAGGGAGCCGAGGCCGACGGGGGGCGCTCCCTGGTGGAGGCCCTGCAGCTGTGCGGGCTGCGCCTGGCCAACGCGGCCCAGCTGTACTGCTCCCCTCCGGGCCGGGCGATGTGCGGACCGCTGGCGGCCCGCCTGAGGGCCTTCAGCCCGGGCTTGCTGGCGCTGTGCGGCCTGGAGGGTCTCCCGGCCCGGGTGACCCGCGCCGGCCTCGCCGCCTCCTTCAGCGAGGCGGCGGATCTGCTGGGCGATCTGCACCACCACTTCTCCTCCTCCCGCCGCCGCGGCGCCCCCAGCCCACAGTTGGTGGCGCTGTTCTCCCACCTGAGGGCCCCGGGGCCCCCCGGAGTCAGCCCGACCCTCGAGGAGCAGGTGTGCTGTCCCCGCACGCTGCGCAGGGTGGCGGACGCGCTGGAGGAGCTAGCGGTGTACTTCCGCTCGCTGGGGACGCCGGCGGAGATGCGGCTGGGCGCCCAGCTGGCGGATGCCGGCACCCGGCTGGTGTTCCTCTTCCTGTCCAAGGCCCTGGAGCCGCTGTGCAGCTTCCAGGAGGCGCAGGAGGGGGCCGACGTGGCGGAGCAGCTGCGGTTGCTGCACGGCCTGCTGGAGACGTACGCCGGCCGCGTGCTCACGCTGCCCGGCCGCGACCGCTGCCTGGCGCACCGCAACTTCGCCCTGCTGCGGGACTGCGCCTGGCAGGTGCCCACCTCGTCGCTGATGGTCGGGGCGCCCGCCTACCGCCTGCTGGAGGTGATGCTGCAGCAGGCAGGCGGGGAGGAGGCCCGTGACCGCTTCATGGCCGACGTGGTGAAGTTCTACCAGACGGCTGCAGCCAACATCATGAAGAGCCTCCCGGAGCCCCTGGAGGGAGTGCTGCCTCTGCAGATCAGCAATATACTAAAGTCTCCTACACACTGCATGGTAGGGCTGGTATCTCCTCTAGACTGCATGGTAGGGCTGTTATCTTCTACACACTGCATGGTAGGGCTGGTATCTCCTACACACTGCATGGTAGGGCTGGTATCTCCTCTAGACTGCATGGTAGGGCTGGTATCTTCTACACACTGCATGGTAGGGCTGGTATCTCTAGACTGCATGGTAGGGCTGGTATCTCCTCTAGACTGCATGGTAGGGCTGGTATCTCATGTCCTGTTTAAATGCACATGCTACCCGCCAGGCAGGTTGCCGTGGCGTCGGTAGTCTGACTCCTGTATGCCCCCACAGGCAGCGGGCAGTGCTGTTCTCCTGCCTGTGGCTCAGCAGCTGTCTCTGTGCCCCCCCGGGGCCCTGCACTCCTTGAAGACGGACTGTGACCACCTTCTGATTGGGGAAGGGGAGGTGGAGGGAGAGGGTGGAGCTTTGGATCTGCAGCGCTGGGCAAAGGTAAAACAGTAGTCTTGCTGTCAATCACATGGACACGTGCATTCTGTAGTACCGCCTGAGACACTAGGATGTACCGTTATGTGCATAACGCAAACACCACTTAGATTCTAGTATTAATTTTAGTAGTACTATTCTACTCTTAGGACATATCTGTAATTATGTACTTGGTGTACATACTTGTGGTCTTCATAGCGTCAACATCAGCATTCATAGGGTCAACATTAGCATTCGTAGCGTCAACATTAGTGTTCATAGTGTCAACATTAGCATTCATAGCGTCAACATTAGTGTTCATAGTGTCAACATTAGCGTGTGTGTGTTAGCTAGATGTAGAGAAGCATGTATCTTCATAGCGTCAACAATAGCATGTGTGTTAGCCAGATGTTGAGGCGCATGTCTTCATAGTGTCAACATTAGCATTCATAGCGCCAACATTAGCATGTGTGTTAGCTAGATGTTGAGAAGCATGTCTCTTCATAGCGTCAACATCAGCATTCATAGCGTCAACATTAGCATTCATAGCGTCAACATTAGCATTCATAGCCAACATTAGCTTGTGTGTTAGCTGGATGTTGAGAAGCATGTCTCTTCATAGCGTCAACATCAGCATTCATAGCATCAACATTAGCATTCATAGCCAACATTAGCTTGTGTGTTAGCTAGATGTTGAGAAGCATGTCTCTTCATAGCATCAACATTAGCATTCATAGCCAACATTAGCTTGTGTGTGTGTGTTTGCTAGGTGTTGAGGAACATGCCAGTGGACAGCATTCTGCGCAGGCTGTTGCTGGCGCTCCTGGCCATGCCCACGTCGCTACAGAGGAGCCGGCTGTTTGCTGAGGTCAGCAGCTAGCAGCCATCACCGGACTTCATGCTTGTTCAGTTGTCATGGTTCCCCCCACACGGCGCTGAATATGATGAGCATTGACCATTGCTGTGTGTGTGTGTGTGTGTGTGTGTGCGCGTGGCAGGTGTTTCCCTGTGCGAAGGAAGAGGATGGTCAGGTGACGAAGGTCCCCAGGGTCACGCTGGAGGAAGAATCGGAAGGCACGGATAACTCCTCAGGTGAGACCCTGTCTCCCACGGCAACGTTGGCTGTGCATATTGCACCCACATGAGACTAGGTTGAGGATCTATTTAAAAATAACTTGAAATAAATTAATTATTAATAATTAATTCATACATTGTTTACACAAGTAAAGTTTGTTGACTCAAGTAGTAGCCAAACAATATTTAATCAGCCTGCTGTCTAATAATGAGGTAATAATTACAAAATAAAGGGTAAAGAACTTAGCAGAGGTGCGTTCAGAATTGGCGAACATTTGCAAACGTTTGAACAGTGTTGATTTGTGTTTGCCGTGAACGTTTGCGAAAAAAAGCAAGCGGTTTGAGGAGGTAGTTCTCGGCGAAGCTGGACGAAGGGTGTCAGTTTTAATCTAATATTTTGGATATTAATTAACACATATCATTCAAAATTCAAGTTAAAAGAAAACGTGTTCGCCACGAACATTCTCCAATTCTGAACGCACCTCAGGTCTTGGCCAGTCAGCACTCAGGATGGTAGCAATGATAAAAATAACAGATTTATCTTGTGTGCTTCAGATGTTGTTGACGTCATACCAACCAAAAGCAAGGCCAGGCCATTCAAGACGCTCAGTAAGTCATGTTCACGTTCCATGGTCCTGTGCCAGGTGGAGGCCACAACGCTTGTGTTTCCATTCGGTCCAGCGTGTGACAGAGGCTGTGTGCAGCATGTGCAGTATGACTTCACTGGGCAATGCCAGATGACTTCTGTGTTTCTATGGAATCAGTGGTTGATCAATTCTGTGCTCGAGCATATCTCGGAACTCGGAGGTTCCGTCTTCCGGTCCTTCAAGGTTTCTCAACACCGGGTTCTGACTTGATGACACAGCAACATGGCTGCCCACACCGTAAAATTAATAATAAAAGTTTTATTATTTTTTATTTGTAAAACTCATCGAAATGCAATTTGAGATTAAGTTACTTTCATTATCATATATAATCACTTGGATATGTAAAGATATAACTTTGTGTTAGCGACGTAACGGCTGCAGTCAACAAGGCTAAAAATAACACAGGATTGTCAATAGTTCACGATGTTGTTATGCAACAAGTGAGGCTCAAAGGTCGGGCATCCATATTTTTCTACGTCTGACCTCATACAGTCTCAAATGCATAGAAGCCTCAAGTGGCGCATTTCCCAGTTTTGACTTCCCAGCTCCGACCAATGTCAATGCAGCACTGTATAGACACATTTCCTGCCAACGTCACTAAAATGCGTGCGCAGCTTAGCAACAGTTGTCCCGCTAAGCCCCATATAAAGAAATGATCTCTTGCAGTTATGCTTATGACTCTACAATATTCAGCTGCTGTGTCCTAAATGATAATTTATGCTAAACAGTAAATGGGTCTGTAGTTTTAACGTGCAACGATAATGTCGTTTAACGTGTGTTATCCTGTGGTCGTCAAGCAGCCCCCCCGCCCTGCGACGAGTCCATTGTCATCGAGGACAGCGATGAAGATGACGTGGTGCTCGTCACGGACAACACCCCCCACCAGGTACCGGGGCCACGCCTCCATAGTCACGTGGTGAACGGCACAACTGACTTGGTGTTTGTAGTATGATCATTTATTCTGTGAAATATGCTGCAACTTCATCCTGTATATGCGCGTGTGTGTGTCTGTGTCTGTGTGTGTGTGTGCGCGCGTGTGTGTGTGAGCGTGCAGCACTGCGGTGAGCTCCAGGTAGGATCCTTGGTGTGGGGCCCCGTGGAGGGTTACCCCCTCTGGCCGGGCGTGGTCAGAGAGCCTGGCCCCGCCTCCGATGGCGTGGTCAGACTGGCAGGCTCCGCCCTCCAGGAGCTCCGCATGGTGGAGTGGTACGGCGACGGCATGTGTTCCCAGGTAGGGCTCCCCCGCAGGCCTGTGCTGGTACTGCAGGACAAATACACAGTGCTGTAATAATCCCTGAGCAAGATGTCTGACCTCTGCCTGTGTAATGTGTGGCCAAGCTAGCTGTGCCGTGCAGCGTGAGGCTAAGCTAGCCGTGCAGCGCAGAGTGAGGCTAAGCTAGCCGTGCAGCGTGAGGCTAAGCTAGCTCCTGAATCCTCTGCAGGTGAGCAAGAAGCTCTTGTGGCCGCTCGCTGCCTTCGCCAGGTGCCTTTGCTCCAACTCCTTTGCCACCATCGCCACCTACAGGGAGGCCATCTTCCAAGTGCTGCAGGTGCGTGCGTGCGTGTGTGTGCGTGTGTGTATGTGTGTGTACATTAGGCAGCCAAGTATGGTCTGTGTACTCTATAAATATGTGTGGGGCAGGAAGCGGCAAGGCGGTGCCAACAGCAGTTTCCTGGTGCGGGGGGAGAGGGAGAAGTGGAGGGCAGGGCGCAGGTGCTGAGGCAGATGCTGGACTGGGCTTTTGGAGGGTTCCCCCCTGCTGGGCCTGATGGGTTCCTCTCTGTGGCTCCTGCACACGGTACGCACAAGACTGACCAGACTAGCACGGCTTAGAAACGTGTTTTTGAGAAGCCGGCAGACCAGACATGATCCAGACCTGACCAGACCTGATCCAGACCAGGAGATCTGACCTGATCCAGACCAGACCTGATCTAGACCCGATCCAGACCCGATCCAGACCTGACCCGATCCAGACCTGACCTGATCCAGATCTGATCCAGATCTGATCCAGACCAGACTAGACCTGATCCAGACCAGGAGATCTGACCTGATCCAGACCAGGCCTGATCCAGGCCTGATCCAGGCCTGATCCAGGCCTGATCCAGGCCTGATCCAGACCTGATCCAGACCTGATCCAGGCCTGATCCAGACCTGACATGATCCAGGCCTGATCCAGACTTGATCCATGCCTGATCCAGATCTGATCCAGACCAGATCTGATCCAGGCCTGATCCAGGCCTGATCCAGGCCTGATCCAGGCCTGATCCAGGCCTGATCCAGGCCTGATCCAGGACTTATCCAGGACTGATCCAGGCCTGATCCAGACCAGGCCTGATCCAGACCTGATCCAGGCCTGACCTGATCCAGATCTGATCCAGACCAGGACATCTGACCTGATCCAGACATGATCCAGACCAGACATGATCCAGGCCAGGAGGTCCCGTTAGCAGAGCACCCGCTAATGGAGGCCATAACTGTCGTCCCTTCAGGTCTGTCTGCTGAGACCCAGGCTCTGCCCACTCCCAAGCATCTCCTGATGAAGGCCACGCCCACGCACAAAGTGTCCGTCAGAGGGAGGGGGGGGCGGAGGGGGCGAACGAAGAGGGGAGTGACGAGAGACCCGTGGGAGACGGGGGAGGAGGGGGAGGAGCAGGAAGATGGACCCCCGCTGGCAGGAGAGGTCCTGAAGAAGAGCACCAGACTGAAGAAGAGGCGAGCTCCTCAGGAGCTTAAAGGTGCAGTCAGTGATACCCCCCCACCCCACCCCCCCTTCCCCTGGACCCACAATGTCTGCTCCTTGCTGTCTACTGCTGCGTTAGAGCATTTGCTTCCAACATGGGAGAATAATGAACAATCATCCCCTCATCTCGGAATTCCAAGTCGGAATCTCGTTTTTTTTTTCAACACAATTGTCATAGCAACATGGCTGCCCACACCGTCAAATGTATGAATATTACAAGTTTTAATACTTGGTTAATGTGAAGATTTAGCTACATTAATTGGATATAAAGATATAACTTAATGTTAGGTGTGCACCAATAGATCGGAAGCAGATCGGAATCAGACGATTTCAAGTCAAAATACGATATCGGTGGTAGTCCGATTTTCCTTTGTAATGGCCGATATGGAAAACCAATCTTTGTTGTCAATTAAATGGCTGTCGCGAGCAGGATAGAAAGATATTGCTTTCTTTAAATTAATGTAACGAAGAGACCATTTCACCTGTCCAAAATCTAAAAACTGACATGTTTGACAAAGCTTCAGGTTTTTGACTGTCCTTGAAATTCCAAGATGGCAGCACGCTTTCGTCGGCAAACTCAACAGAGTATAAGCTTAAAATCCTGATGTTTTTCATCAAAATCACTTTATTATTCATGCATAAATTAATTGTTAACAAATATACCGTTTGCACTAACTAGATCCTACAATATACATGTAATTCAGCGCATTCTTCCGAGTTCTTGATCCAGTCAACTCAGGCCAAAAGTCCCGTGACTAGGGCTGGTTACCGAAGCTGGTTCCTATACAATCAGTATCTACCAGACCGAATTAAAACGCAAATTTCGTTGCCACTTAGACTAAATCTACGTTAAACGTTTTAGTTTTAAAACGGGGGTAAAAGACTAAAATAATGTGTGTTTTAGAGCCGTAAAATGATCTGATACTTACACGCATCGCGTGTAAGTATCAGATCAGTACAGGTACACTGTACACTGGTGTGTGATTGTAAACAGAAAGCATTTTGTCAGATCATTTAATACAAAGGAGGAACTGGATCACTGGAACCTTTACTGTATCACTGTAGGCTCCTCTGAAGATAACGAGGCTCCACCCACTCCCAAGCATCTTGTGATGAAGGCCACGCCCACATCCACCCCCTCTTCCACGCCCACCCACCACAAAGTGTCCGTCAGAGGGAGGGGAAGGGGGAGGGCCCGGGGGAAGAGGGGAGGAATGACGAGAGACGGACGGGAGCCAGAGGTGGAGGACGACGAGGAGGAAGATGAGGAAGAGGAGGACAAGGGGAAGGGCTTGGGAGGAAAAGGAGTCAAGAGGAAGACAGTCAAGAGGACGCTTCTTCCTCAAGAGGTTAAAGGTGCTTGATTGTGTGTGTGGGGGAGGGGCGGAGGGCGGTGTGAGCCAGTGACACTCTGCAGGAGGAGGAGTAGAGAGTCGGTGTGGGAGGGGCTTGTGAGCTATTTATATAATTCTAGACTTGTTGTTGTAATGCACTTGTCCGCCACTAGGGCAAGCCCGGGCACAAATAGCAGAGATCACCATTAAAATGGATTCACCGCAAGCCCGGCTGCCTCCGCCCAGGAAGGCGTTCGCCATCGCAGAGACGTCCAGCAGCGCTTACACCCTGCCAGACCAGACGTACAGAGGTGTGTGTGTAGCGCCCCCTGTCTGTGTGTGTGTGTGTGTAACTGTGCGTGTTTCTTGTATTGATGTGTCCTCATGGTTTTCTTCAGATGAGACGATTCGTTGGATAACGGAAAACAATCTGGATATTGAAGGTAGGCTGCAAGATATGTGCTTGTGTAGTGAGATCATGAAACGTGTCTTGATATATTTGTCTTGTGTGTTTATGCTACAGTATGTGTTCCTTTATATATTTGAATATCCTTCTTTTCCCTCAATACATGTTGTGTGTCCATGATCTAGTCTAATCACTAGCTGGGTTTGCATGGACACTTTTTTGTCTTTTCAAATGGAACCTTTCCAGTTGAACATTTCGGGTTACCTGTTCAGATTACAATGTC